>JAOTAV010080268.1:0-12524 GCA_026546445.1 Cyclargus thomasi | reverse complement strand
GGTACCTGTAACACAAGTCCCTCCGGTACTTAGCACGGGGCCAGACTGACGTGGTGTGAAGCGTCAATAGATATTATATTATATTATTATAGTATAACAAATATGTTTTTTGCAATTTGTTCCTTGATAATAGATTGATAAATTCTACATGCAGATTATCGGCACCTTGGCTTAGTGGCTATAACGCTGTCTTAAGTAGTGGAGAGGCTCGGGTTCGATTCCAAAACATCTCATTTATATTTCATGACGTTTTATTGCAAACTTTTTTATAAATTTTAATATTAAAGTTTTTCATAAATTTAAAACTTTCAGATATAGGTATTCCCAATTTTGTGCTCTATACTGGTACGGAACCCTTCGTGCTTGAGTCCAACTCGCACTTGGCCGGTTTTGATCCCACTACCTGAACGATGATTAAAATATAAAACTATCAATAGCATCATAGAATACAAAATAGTAAATATCGTTTCTGCATTTCGTCTTCTATACATAGAAAAAAACAGTAAAATTGGCGTGTCTGTATAATTAATATTTTTGCAAACTAATCAATGTGGGGCTTAGGAACAGTAATAGAACATAAATCGACATAAATAGTTGTCTGCTTATCTGTTTGTACGCGCTAATCTCCGGAACTACTAAACGGATTCAATAGTATTTTTTTTGACACAGTGATTGGAAACAAGTTCTCATAGTAATTATCGTAGTATAATAAAATACCAAAGCCACTGCGCTCTATTTGGTCGTAATCATCGGAGTACGTACACACAGGTCTCTTATAGATGCGTACTGTCTTAGTGCGAGCTTAAGTTGGTTGGCGGTTAATTAATCAGTGCCAAAACACTGATAAGTTTCGTACACAAATGGCTTACATTACTTCTCTATTGGTTATATAATCGATAGATATATTTCACGTAGTTATTCTTTAAAGACCATTTTGTCCGGTCCTAAAAATATCAAAATTATTAAAGCATACATCTCAAATTTTACTTTCCGCTTATCCCTACACCCCAAAACGAGCTAACTTCTGGCAAATTACATTGATGACTGCACAACTCATCCAGATTATTCTGGAAACATAAATATGTCTCCAGAGAGCACTAAGTTAGATTGCAGATGGTTTGGGGACGAAACAGTTTACTGGGAGTTTAGTATACTAATATCACAGAGTTGTCCTTAGTGTTGTCGGTGTACAGTAGCGATGTTAGAGGAGGGGGGGACCTCTCAGGGCACCAGGTACAAAGAGACGCTTCAGGTAGAGTCCGCCAGCGATTACCCTTTAAGGGATTTTGATTGGGCGTTTTTAAAGGGTAGCTACTTTTGATTAAGGCCTGCAGGTCATGTGAAGAGGGCAGGCTTTATATTATGTACAGGGCGCAGATAGAGCTAAATCCGGCAATGTCGGTGTAGATAGGGAAGGGAATCGAACAAATTCTGTAGCTAAAAATTATGTCAAGTCCTAGCTTTTTATACATTACAAAATTGACGATCGAAAATTCATAAATTTGACATAGTTACAGTAACAAGCTAAGCGTCAAAAAACAAAAAACCTAACTGCAGGTACCATTACAATTCAAACATCAAGTTACATATAATATGTATTTCTAGAATGCTTACTCGACCTATAGATATTAAAGATATTTTACTCTTGTTACTCGAGCTAAATTGGCGAAAAAATTTTTTGTAACCTTACAATTTTTTCCTTCAAATTCAACAAACGATTTAGGCTGCAGAACGTGCCTAACAATTACACTTACATACATAAATATATACATACTCTCAAAAACATAATCCTCTCTCTGGCACAGTCGGATAAAATCATTAGCGATCAAATATATAAAGCCAACTTTCGAATCATGTAATGTCAATTCTGTACATTATCACCGGAAATTTTGTAAAGAAGCGTTGAAAAAATTTATAATAGGTACATCATATTACAAAGGCATCACGAATGTCTTTAGTCTAACTAGTCAGCCCTTTGATTCACAATACGATTCCGCGCGGATTCGGCTCCAATTTCGAAAACTTACGTTAAAAGTGGCAGGAGTGTAGGAAAGATCCGCGTGGACTCGCATCGACAAAACTGCATGTAGGCAAAAGAAATTCGCTCATTAAACAGGATATTGTATTTCTTAACGAAGTTTTATCAAAAATGGCTAGCTGAAAAAGTAAATAGATAACAGACAAACTCTCGTTAAGGGTTGTTAAAGAGGATACAGGTGCCAGCGGCCTTGACCATACGTTGGGAGTTTCTTCAGATTAACTTTAAGCTAAAGGAAAATTTTCTCGCTAGTAATGAAAGAAAGATCATTCTATGACATATATTTTTTGCCCAATGTGGTTAACGTTTTGAATTACTTATAAGAAGTTAAACTTACCCCTTTAACCCTGTAAGCCTTTAGCATAAGATTGGTTGTACAATCAGAGAAGTTGAAACAGATACAGATTGTATATCTAAGTAATTTGGTCGGGTTATGTCATACTCAACCGACAGATCACGACTTGCATGGAATTGACATATTCCGACCGAATCACGTAGGTCCGTCAACTGGCTCTCTTTTAATCTCCCCCATTATACAATAGCTTGAAAAATGAATACACAACAGATAAAATATTCTTTCTTGATTTTTTTAAAGGCTGTTTGTACATTTTGATAAATAGGTCTACGTTATAATTATATCATCGGTATAAAAGTTGATATTATTAAATCTACCGGCGAGTGCTTAATTAATACAGCGCAAAAATAGGTCAAGCTTAAAATATCTTTAATATCTATAGGATCTCATAATGTTCAATTTAATGAGAAAACCTGCTAATTACTTAACTTCCTGCTATATATTTATAAAAAATACGGCTAATAATTCATACGGTATTTAAAATCTCATACGTCAATATTTTATGTTTGCGTTCTATACAATAAGCCATAGATAAAAAATTTAAAATATCTAATTCTTGCCGTTGGAGAGCCGTTTTCAGCGCGAATGGGCCGGCTAGACCAGAGTGATACCACGGCCTCATAGAAAAACTGGCGTGAAACGGCATTGTGCTGTGTTTCGTTCAGTGAGTGGGCTTACCGGTGGCCCAACATCCCTAATCCCCCTATTCCCTCACAAAGGCCGGCAACGCACTTGCGACTCTTCGGATATTACGAGTGCCCGTCCGCTCGCTCGCCCTCAAAATATCATAAAAAAAATCTTGTCATACCGAGGACAGAAAATTGTGTACACAATGTTTTACTTTATGATTAAAATCTCTGCTTACACGGTGGTGGGCAATTTATCTTCCGATATTCCTATCCCATATTCATTGTGAATTTAACCGCTCTTTTCATTCGAGAGAGAGAGCTAATTAACATATTTAAATTATTGACAACTTTGATTATATTCCAGCGGTCGTCATCAATTCATAATACTTGTAATTATTCAGTGTTTGTGTACACATCGTTGCTGCAATTAACGATAAATTAAAAGTAACGCGTCGAAACGCCAGCTGGGTTATTCGTTAACAGGAAGAACGTAATGATTTTAAAATTGTATGAGCTTAAAATATGGCTCGGCTCTGTCACCGAGTGTTTTGTGGAGCGACATTTGCTGTGGTTTTGTTACCGGGAAAATATGGTTCCTCGTTAAGCCTTCATTCTAGGGTCTTTATTAAACCTATGAAGTGCTATGAAAAAACTGAAACGACGAAACAGTATACGATGTGCGAAGGAAGAGTACCCGAAGGTGAGTAATATAATACTTAACAGGATTGTGTACCAAACGGCTTACATACAACGGGCCATAACGTTTTTTACCCTCTAAACTCTCACCTAAAGTAAAGATTTTGTAGTATGTTGTAGAAATGCCTTAGAACTAGGCACGTACAATATCATAGAACATGCAAGCATGAAGACCAAAGAAAAGGTTTCTTTTTATCGCAGGATAGACAAATAGCCGATTGACGAAGGAAATCTTACCGTCTTTCTATTGTTGTATTTCAGGAATATTCTTAACTCTGTTGGCGATGGAGCTATCTTCACTAATTATCAAGCGTCATAAAATTAATGAAGTATCATGTATTCAAGAATTCAATATAAATATAAATAATATTACTTTTACGTGTTACTAATTTTAAGTTTATATATTTTATTTTATAATGTTTAGTAGATAATTTAATTTATTTAAATTGTATAGTATTATAATATATAATACTATTCATATGTTGTGCAGGCATGAATAGGTACAGACCTAGTAGGTTGTGGGTAAATTAAAAAATGTTCACTAAAAATAATATTTCACTGGTAAAGTTAGACATTTTTGAGTGTATTTCAAATTTTTAATGTCGCGTTTCTTACAATTTTAAGGAGTTTCTAATTCGCTCATTCATTATGAAAGCTAGGAAGCACGAGCACTTTATGAAGAAGACTGAAGACTCATAAGATTGTTTCCTTAACTTAATATCCTTTTGAAAGGGCCTGTAAGATCCCTGTTTAATTCTTTATTGTTTAATTGTTTATGCTTATGCTACCCTTAAAACACAATACCAGTACTTTCAGAGGTTTGCGAAATATTGTACAATCAGAAAAGTTGAAATAGATATAAATCTTGGATCTAAGTGTTTTTTTAAAAAAACTTATCTCATCCGACACATCACGACATTCATGGAATTGTCATATTCCGACCCATTGACGTAGGTCCGTCAACTGGCTCTGTCTTAATTTCCCCCATTATAAATACCCATACTTGAGAAGTTAACTGCTCTTATGTCGTTTTTTTTTAAATTTGTTTGAAGCCAAACAGATTTAACGCTAATCAAAAAAATGTTTTGGTTACTATGAAGCATATATTTTGTAAATCGTTTCTAAATTGAAGACATAAGTGGAAGAAACGGATAACTAACATTTTACAACGTTTGAGTAAATGCTCATTTTTTCCCATAAAATTTTGTAATTTTGCGAACTCATTATCTAGATTGTCTACATAAATCGTGCCATTTTTTTATTCAACCACATTATTTTAATGTCAAACCATTTTTCCGGTCCTAAAGCTTTCATTTACTCAAAAATCCGTCAGTTTTTAAAATGTTAGATATTCGCTTCTTCCGCAATTATAAAACTAATTTGAGTTTGAAATGTTCTTTACCTGAAATAGCAATACTAAATCAATAGCTTTTATTACAATTTCAATGTGTTGATAATACTAGAAGAAATAAAAATCAAAATTATTAACGTAGCTTTGCTGTGGGAGAGCTATTACGTACGAATGGGCCGGCTTGACCGGGGTGATACCACGGCCTCACAGAAAACTGGCGTGAAACGGCATTGTGCTGTGTTTCGTTCAGTGAGTGAGTTTACCGGGGGCCCAACTTCCCTAATCGCTCTACAACTATCACTATTCCCTCATAAAGATCGCAACGCGCTTGCGACTCTTCGGATGTTACGAGTGTACATGGGTGACGGCAGTTGCTTTCCATCAGGCGGGTGACCTGCTCGTTTGCCCTCTAAGTATCATAAAAAAAGCTTTCCATCAGGTAAGCTGTTTGCTCGCTTGCTCCCTCATTACATAAAAAAAGAAAAGTTTATCCCAATAAACTTTGTGTCAGTGCAGTAGCATCGTTTACCGTAATCGTGTTCACGTCAGAAAGAGACGTTAATGTTTACGGCTGTAATTATCTGTTACTCGTAAAATCTACCGTTACACCACAAAACACAAACCAGTATTTCGACTTCTAACAAGCTGATAAACCGTGCAGGTACGGCTCTAACAAGTCAAGATAAAGGATTTTACGGTAAGCATATCTTAAACTGTACAGCAACGCAACGTTGCGGCGCAAGATATGATATATAATTGTACAAACACTAGACCGAAGTTATGCGGAAAACTTCCGTGTCCGATTTTACGTTTCGAGGCAACCGATTGATATGACACACGCTGAAACTACGCGGTCCAGATTTAAAATACACTGTAGGTGTATCATACCAAAATTCAGCTGAATAACTTGGGCCGAATGTGTTTAGACACTTTCGTCAAACATATCAAATTTCGAAAGTACTTCTGACAAAATATATGGGAATATTTAGGGAGTTAATTACAATGAAGGCAGACGGCCATTCAATAACACTTATATTCCTTGGCAATCGATGACAATCAAACAAAAATATCTATCAACTTCAAAGACGTGTTACTGGTTCATTCTATCTATTGTGGTAATACCACATTTTTGTTTGCAGTAAGTACTGTAAAACACGTTTCAAAATGAACTGCAATTGTTTTATAAATCGGTTTCGATAATAAATAGATCATTAAAGATCACTTACAGATGTGCGAGTTTCTTACGCCGGTTCATCTCGCACGGCTAGTTCCCGAACCGGTGCAGTGGTAGGTAGACATTCTGAAAACATTTGTTCCAAATTTACTCAGAAATAAATGATTTTTATTTTATTTTATATATTATATACTATTTTACTATATACTAACAATCTATCTAACATTTTTTATTCATATAAAAATAAGTCAGGTTTTCCTTCCTGTCGCTATAACTCCAGAACGCACGAACCGTTTTTGCATTCGTTGGAAAGCTCTCGAACTCTGTAAGGTTTATAGCAAAGAAGCTTCAAGAAAAAAGCAGCAAAATTAAAGACATCTTTGATACAATGTGTGTACTACAATAGCGCTTAACAGCTACTTAAAGTACTCTGCTCAATTTCTCATAGTAGTTTACAATTTTCATAGCGGGTTCTGATAAGGGGTCACTAAGTATGATAAGCATTTAATTTTGTTGAAGCAAATAATGATTCTCATCTTTGTTACCACGCGGACAGAGTTGCGGGAAACAGCTAGTGATATATAATTTAAGATAAAAATTATGTTGTAGTTATATAAAGCGACTGTTGTTTCCAGTCAAACTGCGTAAGCAGTTTAGCAAAGCCTGTGCAAAAACTTTTTTGAACTTCGTGTTTGAATAAATAAAAAACAGTGGAACTCCCGCGTGATTCACAAGTCGCAAAAACATGCATAAAACCTTACAAATACCTGCATGTATTCAAGGTATTGAGGTCAGGTGTGAATAGGGCGGGCAGGGCGAGCGGAGATACCGCACCGCGACACTTTCCGTCACTTCAGCCTTTGAAGCTTTATAATGTCAATGTAATACAAAAAGTGTGCTGTTGTGTAGCGAATGACTGAAAAAATGAACTGTATTTTGTGTTTACTAAGTGTCTTAGAACTCTGTTGCCTACAAGGCGGAAAACATATTGATCGGACGCGACCTATAGACGCGACTGACAGCCGCGATCTAGATAATAATGGTACATTGAAGTGTGCAAACTATAAGGCGTAAGTCGCGGACGCTTTGTGTATGCTTTCAACCGCGTCTGACGTCAGTCGTGGACGTTTTTGTATGGGCTGTCAGCCTGCACACTTTAGTGTACAATTATTATCTAGATCGCGCTGTCAGGCGCGTCCGTAAGCCGCGTCCGATCAGTATGTTTCCCCTTGAGTCGGACATCCGGTCCTTTATATAATTCTATGTCTATGGTATTTTTGCCTAAATAAAGCATCGACTATCTTGATTTTGTTCTTTATATTAGCACCGCCGTTTAATCAAGAGGCTGACAGCCGCCGGATGGCGAGTGATTAATTAAGTGATTAACGATTTGTAAGCGGTGATCGCTGTCAAAATGTCCGCGTTAAATACCCAAGCCGGGAAGGCTACGTCAATATTTAGGTACAAAATGTCGTACCGTAATGTTGCAAATTATTATAACAAGCTCAGGAATGTTGAAAATTGCGATATTTACTGAACTCATTCATTATTTTAATAAAATAAACTATTTCTAACGGAAAATAAACTATTTCTTTTTGCACTTATGTCAATAAAATCAAATAATGACCTTTAGGCTAGTCGACGAATGCTCAAAAAGGGAGTGGATAGAAAACTCTGTTCAAACAAAGCCCCAAAGTTAACATTTCCGCTTTCGACTTTTCCGTCCACAAACGTATTTCTTTACTTGGCCTACTTTACCCAAATTAAAATCAAATCAAAACATTTTTAATCAGAGTCAAATATAATTTCTGAACTGCTGATGACCTAAAAATATCACCTAAAGATATTACTCTGTATATCTTTCCGAAGCTAACGCGCATGTGTTTATATATTATTAGTGTTTAGATATTCTTAGCGCCGCATATTCTACTTACGCAGAAAGCACTGTATAGGGGACATGATTTTAAGTACTATCACCTATTTTTTAGGGTTCCGTAGCCCAAAGGTAAAAACGGATTACTAAGACTTCGATGGCTGTCCATCTTTATGTCTCCAAGCTGTATCTTAAAAACAGTAATAGTTAGAGACTTTATAAATGATGCATTTCTGTTGACGCTATAACATCAAATAGTAAAAACAAAATAAATTAATAAAGAAGCCGGCCACTCATGCGACAAATGTTTTTTTTTTTTAATTTTTTGCTCGATATTAGTAATGGTAACAGAATGATTGATAATTGAAAGACAGAATTTGAAATGATTATAAAAAGCTCATTTGTATTCTTGTTTTACTAAAAAATATTAAATTGAAACTTAAATAGTAATTAGGGAGGGCTCTCATACAAATCACATATATTTTGCTCTTATATAGTACGAACCCTTTGTGCGTGATTCTCACTCGCACTTGGCCGCTTTTTGCTACACCATGTACATTTTGGGTCACCAAAACATATGTTATTATTTGTTATAGAGTGGGAGGGGGATTATGGGAGGCCATACAAATAACATTTGCAGTGCATTTCTACAATATGTATCAATAATAAGACGAGTCACGGAAACTTTATCTAAACTTAATAATATAATGCTGAAGAGTTTGTTTGTTTAAACGCGCTAATCACAGAAACTACTAGAAGGATTTTTTTTTGTGTTAGTTGGTCCATTTCTAGAGAAAGGACATAGGTTATACAATATCAAGCTACGACCAATAGGAGCCGAGCAGTAATAAAAAAATGTTGTAAAAACGGGATAGTTTATAAAGTTTCACGCGGACGTAGTCGCGGGCAAAAACGAAGCACTAGAATGAACTATCACCAGCATTATTTCCGGACCGCTACGACCTACAAACCTTTAAGAAGAGAGCGTATTCCCTCTTAAAAGGCAACGCACATGGAACCCTGATGTAGCGAGTGTCTATAGGCGGCGGTTGTTGCTTTCCATCCAACCCGTTTGCTCGTTTGCCCCCTTATTATAAATATTAAAAAAAACTTATATCGTATAAAAAGCAACGATTTCGGGGCCGCCAAGCGTAATTTGATGAAGCACACTACAGAACAGTCGCTCTAAGTATACTGATGAATTTAAACGTTTGCTGAATGTTCTGGAAACAAAAAGAGTTCTTAGCGAATAAAAACGGGGGCAGCGCTAACACTGAAACTTTGATTACAGGGAAAACTCCCTCAAAGACTGAATAGCGAGCTAGACTAATAATGCATTCATATGGAGGTATTTAAAACGAAATTTTATGTACATTCAGAACAGTTGATGCCAATGCGTCTATAAAATTGAGGTATTCTTTTTAAAGATACAGCTTGAATTACATCTGAATATATAAAGCCTAAGCCACTGGACGGATCTACAAAATTTTACTATTCAGATAGTTGTAATGGCATAGGCAATCGCTTCCGATACTCGATACCAGCGGCCGCGACACCTTGAAAATCAAGTAACACGCCTCCTTATGACATAAGCATACTCTTTTCTTAATGACATTGTTCTAGCTGCCTATTCCGCTGCATTGTAGTGGCGTAGAGCAAAATGTAACTTGTAGCTTACATCAAAAAGTAACGTTTTATTTAAGTTATTGTGTGTAGCGACCGCCTGTCGCGTTGTACGGAATTGTATATTAGAAATAATTTAGAAAAATTCTACCCCAAGTAAATAAAAGTTTGTAGGAACCCTAAACCGATTTGGATAAAATTTGGTATGAAGATTGTCTGATAGTTGCTCAGACATATTGAGATATTTGGTGAAAATTTTTGTATTTGTTATGAGGGTGAATCAACTTTGTATCGCAATTTCTGCCTTTCCAAGCTTAAGCCGTAATAATTACTAAATACGAATATCTAATTTTAATCTGATCATATACACATTATCTTTAATACATAGACAAACATTACAACTGAGAATTCCGGAAAAAATACAGTTCTTATATGTTTACGAACAGTTGGCCGGGGACAAAAAATGTGCCAGATTTTGTATGGAGATATGGTTTTGTCCCCTGGATCACCAACTTTTTACATAGAATTGTTTTGATTTTGTATTTATGAAGTAAATTATCTTTTTTCGTAGGCGTCGTAGCACATCATCGAGCATATAACCAATAGAGAAGTAATGTGAGCGTCAGGTCAGGTATCTTATTGGTGCGTAAAACAAATAAGAGACCTGTATATACGTACCCCGACACTTCCGACCAATCAGAACACAGTGGCTTTGGGTGGATCTCTTTCCGAACAAAACTAGTAACATTTCTGTTATTTTGGTTCTGTACTCGATTTAGCTCATAAACCAAATGAGTTGCTGAATATATCTTTTGATATTCTATATCATGACTTCATGAAAAATCACAAGACACCCACGCTCGGTGCGTAGGCGTATAGGTTCGAAATTAAAATATTAAAGGCTTTTCTTTGAACACAACTAGGACGCCTCCGTTACAGGGTTTTTTTTGGGACAAAACTGCAAATCAGACCAGCCATTGTACGGTTTCTCTGAATATTCAAATTTGTGTCACTCGAAATAATCGCCTTTCAACCGCCTATACTAAAATTTGAAAAACTATTTTTTTTTCACGATATTTAGGGGGCTAGCGAGCAGACGGCATACCTTATGAAAAACAACTGCCGTCGCTCACGGATATCTGAAGACTCACAAGTACTTTGCCAGCCTTTATGTGGGAATAGGAAATAGGAATAGAATAGGGGATTAGGGAGGTTGGGCCACCGGAAAATCATTCGATGAACGAAACACAGCACAACGTCGTTTCAGGCCAGTTTTCTGTGAGGCTGTGGTATCACTCCGGTCGAGCCGGTCCTTTCGTGCCAAAGCATGGCTCTCTTGCGGTAATGGGCATTCGTATTATGTACTTGAGATCGGAAATGTCTCATTTGTACACGCCTCTACAAGAGTATCAACCTGGGGGGTTAGACAAGACCAACACGATTTCGCTTCTTTGTAGAATCGCCAATTTTGTTTGGCGATTCTACAAAGTATGGAAATGACATAAGGCGTAATGAGCACATTTTCGTTTAGGTTTTGGCTAAGCTCCCTGCACTCTCTCGAGTGCGAACTTAAGGTCTTAAAAAATGTTGCGAGCTCTCATAGAGCTGCGCATTCTTGCTAGTATATTTATTTAAGGTTTGTTCACATGTTAATTGCAAAGAGTACTAAACTGATGACCACGACAAAGACATAGTACACGAAAATTGGCAAAGATTATTTACGAAGCGCCCAAAAATATCTAATGACCAAAATGTTTATTAATTCTTTAGTTTCTACGAAAAAATATATATTTTAAAAAACGAAAAAATAGAAAAAAAAATCTAACACGCGGTAAAAGTATTTACCAGCCAGCTGCAGAAAAGTTTTTTCTTCTGGAGTAATTTTCAAGTCTGGTAACATCTTTTACCCTCAGTGTGTGTAATTAACTGCCACATCAAGAGGTGGCTTCTAACCTTGTTAGTCTGCCACACGTGCCGACACATTAGCAACCTTATCACACAGGCGTAGAGTTACCTTTCAGTTAGCATTTAAGTGGTATATAGGGGTATATAGACACAGATTGAGGTATGCAAGTTTTATGCACTGCAGTAGAAGACAGCCTGGGGTCGTTGACGCATTAGTATTATTGTGATCACATATACAGACTTCAATATCTAGATTACACTGTTCCAGTCCAGAGATATATTTTCCTGGAATCCAACTGGTATATTATGAACAGTCCTGTGTTGTTGGAACTGGAATAAAATGCGGTGTCCGTTTTCGCTGGATATCTTTGATATTTTAATAGTTTAATAAATCACTGGATTGAAATAAGTTAAACCTGCTATAAGTTATCTAATATATAAAATTCTCGTGTCACAGTTTTCGTTGCCATACTCCTCCGAAAAGGCTTAACCGATTTTGATGATTTTTTTTGTGCTTATCCGGTATCTATGAGAATCGGTTAGCATCTATTTTTCATCTCCCTAAATGTTATGGGTAACCCTACAATTTTTTGGGTCAGCTAGTTGCTATTTATTATTTCAAACTGTGATATTAACCCTTCTTGTTTATTAATCTTATTTACATTATAGTGTGAAAGTTTATTTTTTTGGATGTTTGTGGTTAATCATTGTCTATTAAAACTAATAGACTGATTTTAATGGAATTATGTAGTGAGCTGTCATAAAATATAGGATTTTATCGATCAACTAGCTTTTGTGGTAATAAAATAAAATTGTGTATGGGTACCACGGCGTGGTACCCATACACAATTTTATTATACTTTAGCTTTTTCCCCTTATT
>JAOTAV010080247.1:0-12525 GCA_026546445.1 Cyclargus thomasi | reverse complement strand
GTTTCGCTCGTAAAAAGTTCACAATCGATATTTTATTCGAGCATGAACTTTTTCTCACATCCTGAGAATTGCCACCCTGAACATTAGATTTCTCACCAGCACCCAGTTGGATAGCTAACGAGTGAAATTATTGTTTTATGCTCTTTTATCTTTATTTATGGGGAGTCATATAACCCATCCATCGATCCACGCCAAACTGAAAGCATTTACAACTAATCCCTTATTCATAAAAATATATAAACAGTATTTTAGTTAAACACTGTTTCAAATTTAAGCACTGTTAAAAATTACTGTAGTGTGACGTTTTCAATATTCCAGAAAGGGACAGCAAACCTTGATCAATTAAACACTGTTTCAATATTTTTTGGACTAAGAGGCTAAGTATGTAGTTAGCTGCAAGGTATCCACATTTTGACAGTGCAGCTTCCACTAGAACAATTATAAACTACAACGAATTTAAGCTCGGTTATAAGTTAACAACTTTGGAAAGCTTTTAAACATTATTCTATAACTTTGACGTTTATACTCAAACTTATTAATTCATTTGAGAGTGCACTAAAGGCTGCCATTGTTAAGGTTGAAACTTGCAATCAAGACTAGTGTTACTACTAAAGAAATGGAACGTGCCAGGGAAAACATCATGGTATTTCAAAACTTACGTATTTTATATCCATACTTTCATACTGATTTCAGTAAATAAATGCGGAGGTTTTTTTTTATTCTTAGAAATACAATTTTGTAATATACAATAAATTTCGCCAAACTGCACAGCAGGTTGTCGGCGAGAATTTCGCTGATATTAATAATCTAAACTTAACTAAGTTCTTAATTAAATAAAATTTCCAACTTTAATTACGAAGAAGCAATAAAATATAATATATAAATAAAAATAAACAAGTTAAAAAAAGAAGCTTAAAAAATGACAAATAGACAATGTGGCTGTTTGTCTGGTACCTCTTCACTCTTAAGCCGCTGAACTGATTTTGAACGCAGATACTTTGTGTCCCGGGGAAGGACATAGAATACTTTTTATCCTTAAAAAAATGTACGGTTCCCGCGCGATAAACGACATTCGGCGGGACGGAGTTTAAAATTGAAAAAATGGTTGTAAAATCCATTGGATTTAGCCAGGTAAGGGCAAACTGGATAAATGGCTACCCTGCGACCAACGACCGAATCCAACATGGCGGGCAATTTAAAAAACGCTGATCTGCCGATTCCTTTGCGTTGTAGTTGAAAATTATGTCCAACCGCTTTCACAGGTGTGAAGTTGGAGTATTTTTGTTAATACTTATTTTGTTTTTTATTATTGTTTCTGTGTCCAACATAGGACAGAAAAACAATACGATCCATTTTAAAAAATTTAAACGAGTAATAAAAACTACGGAAGAAAAACTCCATCAAAAAATACGTTCCAAGGGGTTTTTCAAAAATGCATGTCGTCGTTGATACTGCAATATGTTTCATGTCAGGCTTAGCATACTTTCTTTATTTAGGCGAATAAAACTTTTTTAATGAATCTATAGGTTATTGGCAATTGAAAAATCGAAAAATTAAAAAAAAATAACTTAGAACGAATTGCAATATCAACGAGGATGTAATAAGTAAATATTTTTAAAAAAATCCCTAATTTTTGACAGGCTAGACTTGAGTCATCGATGGCACTATTAAAAAAATAAATTCTGGTCGTGGAACTTTGTAATATGTAAGATTTCTTTACGAAGCTTTAAAAGTTACATTACTAGGTTAATTAGGTTTAATGAACTAGCCTTTTTCAACCATCCATACTAATATTATAAATGCGAAAATGTGTCTGTCTGTCACCTCTTCACGCCCTAACTAAACCGATTTTGCTGAAATCTGGTATGGAGATACTTTGAGTATCGGGGAGGACATAGGATACTTTTTATCCCGGAAAAATGTTCGCGATTAACGAATTTTGGCGCAACAAAGTTGAGAGCATTGTCTTGTATTTTTATATGATCACATTTTTACACTTGACTTGGCTGTATTGCAATTCAGAGCTAGGGTGCCCGTTTAGTCTACACCACTGGTTAGATTATGAAATCGGCCATTAGATGACGTCTGTTGCTCACTGGTTGAGCGTGATGGTAGCTGAAGAGCGAGGGTCGCGAGTTCAAGCCCGCCACCGAAACAAAAGTTTTCAATGTTCCTCGGTCATGGATGTGCAGTATTTAAATAAGTGTATTAACAGTGCAGTATTTAAATAAGTGTAGTAACAAAAATCTTAAACAATATAATAATATATGCGTAAAATATTAAAATAACGAAAGTACAGGAAATTAGAGAGCTAGTCTGATGTGGTATAGAACATAATTATATGTTATAAGTTTTAAAATGAAGTCTGAGCGAAATCTCGGCATAGAAACTATGGTATTACTAAACAACATAGAAAAATAGAAATCAGACATCAAAGTACCCAATGGTACACTGGACATACATAATGTAAGTCAAGTGCTTGGTATTTTCGAACTACCTTCAAGTGGCTGATTACGCCATCTGATTAATCTATAGCATCCGCCCTTTAAACCTCAAGATGATCTATAAATATAGTTTCAACATTTCATTATCATAATGGTCTGGTACATAACAACGAAGTTGAGTAAAGAAATTTCAGTTTTTTTTTGTGATATAGAGGGGGCAAACGAGCTGACGGTATACCTGATGGAAAGCAACTGCCGTCGCCCATGGATACTCGTGACATCCGAAGAGTCGCAAGTGCGTTGCCGACCTTTATAAAGGAATACGGAATGGGAATAGGGATAGGGGTATTAGGGAAGTTGGGCCACCGATACACTCACTCACTGAACGAAACACAGTACAACGCCGTTTACGCTAGTATTCTGTGAGCCCGTGGTATCACTCCGTTCGAGCCATTCGCGCCGAAGCATGGCTCTCCCACGGCAATGAGCATCCGCATTAGGTATTCGAAATCGGAAAATGTATCATCGGTACACGCCTGAAAGTGGTTTAAATCTGCACCCTCTCGAGTGCGAACCAAAAGTCTTTTACCTTCTACCCATAATGAAATTACCCATATTTTCACCTCTAGGAAACCAAGCCCCGTCGCCCGTACAGAAGCTTTGGTGCCACCCCTTTAAAGATGAAATACGCTACGGGAATAGGCATAAGGAATGTTGGAAGTCGGTTTCAATTTTGTATATTTTTATATTTGCCAATATTGAGTAAAATAATTTTCCTAAAAGCATTCAATTTAGAAATATCTTTTAATCAGAAGATAATTTTCTAAGTTTTCGGTTGCATGGAAGAAACATACTTTTAGCAGTAAAGCCGCCGTTTCAGATTTTTTTCTTTCTTTTCACAGTGTTTTTTTTTTGGTTCGAATAAATAGTTTTTTATTATCTTTTTTATTTTATTTTTGTTTACTTGTTAACTAATTTACGACACTCACAAGCCGAACGGTTACAACCAAAGACAAAATAATTAATATAATACAATAAACATTTAATTTAAAATGTTTTCGTTTGGGCGTTTGAGATATTTAAGGGTATTAATTCCCTTGTAATAATACTCTGGCAAATTAATGTAATAAACATTAAGGGCCCGACCCTGGGCTCTTTTGTACGGAATAAATGTTACAGTTAAATATTTACTTTCTTTATCGAAAAAAAAGAGTATAACCGTTTATTTTGATACTAGCTTTTACCCGCAGCTTCGTTCGCGTAGTCTTGCCCCATGAAACGGGGTAAAACTACCAGGAAGTATTTTTATTTAAAATCGTTGACTTTATTTAGTTTCTGAACGAAAGTTATAAATATTGTAACCTATTAAATATAATTCGAACTCGATTACAAAGCAACAAGGTTAATTTTTCAAGAAGTTATTAAAAACAATGATTTGGGGTAAGACTAATATGCAATTGAAATTAAAAGTATAGATTCGTCGTGGTGGCGACACCATGTTGTATTAGTGAAATCTATTAGTTAGCCATACCTGTTTAACCGACGCAGTGAACTAGAGCAGAAATCAGTAACAAAATATTTGAAAATGATGCCCCGCTGTTTCTCTTACCCCAGCAAACTTAGTGACAGAAGAAGCAAATATCATTACTCAATATTTACAACCAAACTGTATTCTAATACTGTTTCATATTAATCTCAACGACACAATCAAGGGGAATCGAAAAAAGCGAACTCCGTACAAAGATTTTTAATTAAAGAGTAGTCAAAGTGTAATTACTCAAAGGAATAGAAATCAAAGAACCAAGGCTCACGAATTCCAAGTGCGTTGAGTTTTATTTATGTTTAAAGTGTTCCAGCCGGCGTTATACTGTACTCGCTTTGTGCGAATGCGTTTTTCTCCATTGCGTATGTTCGGTCCAACATGTACTGTACAGTACAATCAGTTCAACCAAAAACAAAAATCCAAGTACAGGAACCGTTTGGATTTAAATATCAATTTATTTCGATAAGCGCGTCAAGCTAAATTCAACCAAAAAGTATTTTTACCCCACCATAACTCAAAAGATATTTAATGCATTAAACTACGTCCACACGTAGTTTAATGCCTTTATATTAAATATCTTTTTTATTGTTAAAAATAGTCTCGTCTATGGGCTTTCCGCCCATATCCTTTGTTATTCTTATATTTGGTTTTTGTACTAAGGATCTCGTCCAAAGTTCTTATTCGAGTTATATAAAATTATTGTTAATGTCAGTCAATCACGCTTTGGACTTTTATGTATATAATAATTTATTAGTATACATACATAAAAGTCCTATTAGTATAATATATATTTAATTAAATAAAAACTTATACATATATTATTATAGAGGCGCATGGTCAAGTCGTTGTCTGTGGCGCCCTCTAGGACCATAATTACAATTCCACTCTTTAACTCATATTAAAACTACCTGAGTTTATTAATGTCTATAAGGACAACAAGAATCCCAAATTGCATTGAGTAATTCTATATGTTTTATTACCTCAAACAGTTACGAAGATATGAAGATCCAAAAGTCGTAAAATTCCCACTGACTGACTTATAGTCGATAAACCTAGCCTACCTCCAGGTAACTTAGAAAGATGAAATTTAGAACCTAGCTTCGTAAATAAGTAAAGGCATAGGAAAAATCTGAAAGTAAAAATACAGGCGTCCCCATGCAAAAAATATATTTTTTTATTGTAGCGTTGAAACTAGCTGATATATTTAATTTTTTTAAATTTAGCTGCGGATTCAAAAAAGAAATTTTCACAGAATACGTACTCCTGTTCCCGCTAAAATTACAAATTAGAAAAAAATGTTTTAGCGTGGCTCTCATATAACAAATGTGTTTTCGACAGTGTCTTCCTTTTTTAATACTATATGGCCATGCCATACCTCTACATCGCGCTATCGCTTGCATGACGCGGTTGACTGTTATAACTATCCAACTTTCTGATCAAATTTCAAATATTTGCTCTCTGCCGGTACGGAACCCTACATGTGCGAATTCAACTCCCACTTAGCTGGGTTTTTCTGCGCATGTTCGGCCTCCCAGGTAACAAAGTCATAATTGAACTACAAAATAATTCGTAACTTTCCAGATAATGAAATCGTGCAACAAAACTCGGGAACGAAAAGTTTAAAAACTTACACCTTACTAGTTCTTTCAAATGTAGTCGGGAGCATTGAATACGTGCTAGGATTTTATTTGATTCGAATGTTTTACTCAACGATGTGCCAAGTAAATATGGAAATTCCGAGACGGCGCAGACGAGATGCAATGTATCGCTGACAACTGCCGCCATATAAAGGGTTACTTCGCAATATTGCTAACAGCAATTCATTTTGTAAATTTTTCTTGTAAATAACTACTAATTTTGAAAAACAGTGATTTCATTATCAACCAATATTGATTTTAAAAAAACTTTTTTATAAAACCTATTCCTTTTTTTTAATTTTGAAGAATTTTGAAGAAATTGCTTTGCAATATTGATATTACTACATTTTTAATTAGTAAGGAGGACGGATTGAAACAACTTAAAATAGTAAAAAGAATTGTAAAAAGGTTTTGCCATATTATTATACTTATAAAGTAGGTACTCTTCAAGATGAACCAAATGAGCCCAAACTCGATGGGATGGCGTATTTTAATAACTGACGTGAAAAGGCATTATTACGGTCAGTAAGTGAGTTTACCGGTGGCCCAGCTTGCCTAATCCCCTATCACTATTCCCATTCCCTATTCCCTCATAAAGGCCGGCAATGCACTTACGACTCTTCGGATGTCGCGAGTTTCAATGGGCGACGACAGTTGATTTCCATTAGGCAACCCTTGCTCGCTTGCCCCCTAAATATCATAAAAAAGGCGCTTGCCCGTATAAATCACACAAAAATGTTTGCTCTGGACATTTACTAATAAACTCCATAAAAGAGACACCTAAAAACCCTATAGATCTACATACAGACATACGTTATAATACTTTAGGATTTTGACAGTGAATAATTTTTTTAAATATTGGTTAGACTCGCGATTAGAAGTCGCTCGTATGCACTGACCCTAAATATGGAGATTCTGAACAACTTGGCCAAATGTCTCACCTTCGCATAGTGTCCTTGCATTATTATAAATGGAAAATGTCTGTCTGTGTGTCGGAACGACTAATTTCATACAGAGATACCTATTTTGGGAGACGGGAAAGAAAAGGATAGTATTTGTTGTGGAAAATGTACGGTTCCTAGCAAAACTTCCAACTCAACATATATAGGCGATAGCATTGTCTAGTCTTCTAAATATCTTTTCCTACACCCTGCCGGCAGTCCGCATCTTACGAATTTTCTAACAGGTCACATGACCAAGTTTAATTTAAGTGTACCTAACGGTAAGCATTAAGCAACGATGCTTTTGTTAAAATGAAATCTAATAAAATACTTTGTGAACTGCAATGTATCATTGAATCGCTTGCATTGCAAAGCAAAGTCGTTATGTCGTATCGCTCGCGTCCGGTAGACGTGGCCTATAAAAGTTACAAAGTTATCTTACGAAAGTAACACACATACAGAAGTCTTCTCAAGAAACATTCAAACAACAATATTTAAACTACACGACGCCCGCAACCAAAACAAACGTTAGTTTATATATACCAAAAACCGTACATTTTTAACCAGCTGTGCCAGAAGGAGGGTTATGTTTTACGAGAGCATGTATGTATGTATGCATTTATGTATGTATGTACAATTGTTTGGCACGTTCTGCAGCCTAAACTGCTTGATGCATTTACACGTGAAACTGGGTACATAAAAAAAATAAAAATCAAAATGGCGGATTTTAAAGTCAAATTTGTGAGGTTCCAAAAATGTTTTCCCGCTCATTTATTAAATAGCCATTCTAGAAATATACATAACTTGATGTTTAAATTACCTGCAGTCGGGTTTTCGGTTTTTGGATATTAAGCTTGGTCACATTGAGATTGTTTAGTATTTAGTTATAACATGAAGCTGACTTTTGACACTTAAGATGTACTTCTCACTTTTAACGTAAAAACGTGTAATACTGGGGTTTTATTTAGGCTTTGGTAAGCTTAGCTTGTGATATCAAGTGCCTCATTGAGAAAAAAACCTTTTCAGAATAAGACGACTTAAAATATGTATTCCTTAAAAAGAGTTCTCTGTGAAAGTGGCAGTGCTGAAAGCAAAAGAATATTTGTAAGGACAAGTCCGAAATTCCCCTCGTCGGTTACTACAATGGACGCTTTGCACCACGTCGCCTTTCGTATACATTTTCATTGCCAATTTTAGTTTTATACAGGACGTAAGTGAGTTAGAGTTTACTGTGTAAGTGGTAACGCTGAGGTAGATTTTTTTTTGGTTTTTATATGGATCCATAAAGTATTACCACTCATTGTTTTATACACCCTGTAGAAACAGTAAGTCATAAGGTAAATGAATTTTAGGGTCCTAATTAAATTGAGTTTCTAAAGTTAATGTTACTGAATATTTTCGGGAATGATGTAAACGTTAGATACGCCAGGATCAGACGAAGGCCGGAACATCAAAGAAATGTTGCTTCACTCCATTATCATATTCAAGTTATTTCATAATCAAAACAAACAACGTTTTCCGTTATGTTTTTTAGGCTCAGATTTTCCTTGGATCAAGTTAGTTTTAGAAGGATTCGATTTTCAACTTTTTTCCTAATAGAACTAAACTCATTTAACCGTATAAACAAGTAATGTTTTATACATGTGGCCTATTATAAATTTCCAGATATGATCGGTAGGAAGTAAGCAACATTTAAAAAACTAACAGTTTTTCTCAAGAATTGAAGCGTTAGAACTGGGAAAATGATTTGAAATAAAAAAAAATTGATTTGATGTATACCTAATATAAGGCTCGTAAAAAAAGGTTAAGGATTTCTGTTATTTACTCGAGAATCAAAAGAATGTTAGTTACGCGCTTCTTCTACATATGTTTTCAATTTTTATTAGATTACATCAATACAATATAAACCCTCAATTATTAAAATTTGATACCATTACGTATTAATCATTATTACCGCCCAAATTTTCTAAGTCGAGGCTCAATATTTATCAAAGGAATACATCAGTTCTGCTGAACATCGCGTCTAAAACCGATAACCGTCTTAAGCGATTAGGAGACAAGAATTGGACAATAAGCGTGGCCAACAAAGAATTGTTAATCCACCTCACTTAGCCGAAGGGATCAACGATATTGTACTCCGGTTTTGTGCAAACTTGCTACAAGATATAATACTTAGGATAGTCCAACTCAGTTGTGCGCGCGGCCCTGTGTTTCCCTAGTGGGTTAAGAGGGCGATAAAAGCAAAATTGACAACTGTCTCATTCCGTTTTACACTTGATATTAAGCTATGAATCGATCGATCGATCGAATAAAATTCAATTTTTAAACATCGATACTACATTATATTTGTGAGCTTCTGTACTACCAAAACAAAATAGCTTAAAATTTTCTCGATAAGAAAAATCACAAAGATGCCTCTAATTCACGCATATTTCTTGGTTTGGCGAAACGGCGCATTCGACAACGACTCAGTGTTTACACACACTATACAAAATTCTCTTACCGAGTTCCTGTAAAAGCGTTTTTTTTTTAATTTTGTACATTTATCGAGTTATTAAGAAAGAACTGTTTTCGCGGCAATTCCGCGTCGTTCTGTTTCACCTGACATATGAATGATGGTCGTAAGTGCGAAGAGAGAAAGACGATGTTTTATTTTTTGTTTTATTCGCCCTCTTAACCTTTTTACTCGAACGACGTCTGCCGCGTCACTGCCACATGATTGTAAGTTATGTATTCATAAGCGCACGCACACATAGGGCCGCAAGCACAACTAAGTTGAACTACTAGCTGTAAGGAAGTCACAGCAGCAGAAGCGGAGACAAGAGCAGAGAAGGTAGCAAAGGAGGGAGCGGAGACAGGAGCGGACACGAGAGCGGAGGTGGAAGCGAAGACGGGACCATTCCAGCCTCCGGGACGCGGGGGAAGAAGGACCGGAGGCGGCTTTAGGCTAAATAAAATATTTAGAATTTATAATTCCTCCATCCTAATGATAATTATAGAATTATTTTAGTAGATGTGCATATAGCCACCTTTAAGCCGTCGCGCCGATGTACTCGTATATATATTGTGGAACCCGCCTGTAAACCCACCTGTAATTGTGGTGCTGCTCGTCTGGACCGAGCCTAAGCTAAATGGATCAGATATTGTAAGCTTAATCGAACAATAGGACAATATTACCGAAAGCTATTGGGATTGCTGAAAATACACAATAAATTTTGAACGAAATCCTCATTTTACAAACTTTATCCAGCCCGAGTTAATCTAGCAATTCTGGGATCAATTTTATCTTCGGATAAAATCAATTTTGTTTTCTGATTGATCCCAAGTTCGTCCAAAATCAACCTTAGTAATTTTATCATTAAAAAATTATCATCGGCGGACTTACAATGGCGACCATAATTGTAATATAATGACAGATTTCCTTTGTGCAATCGACACTTTGTCTATCTTGCTTTAGTCGGTCTAGAAACACTATCTCGGTCGCCATGCTAATCCTGCTGCTCAATGGCATAAATAGGTGATTTATTGGAGTTATTTCAAGTCATTTACGTACGTTTAAAAGAAAAATAGACAAATACATTGTTTAACTAAAATGTAAGTGGTGTTTGAACCATCGCCTCCTCCAGGCCGATCAGCAATTTACACAAGTAACTTAACCTCTGAGCTACGCTGTCGATAAGCAAAGCGTCAAAGTAACCAATCTATTATTTTATTAACAAGATAACAAACAACCTGTTTGTTATACAAGAGCTACTCTCAAATAATATTTAATTTCTTTTGTTTTTAGTATTTGTTTTTATAGTAGCATTAGAAATATATATTCTGTGAAAGTTTCAACTCTCTAGTTATTACCGTTCTTGAGATACAACCTGGAGACGGACAAACGGACAGACAGAGACACAGACGGACGGACAGACGGCCAGATAGACAGACGGACAGACATCCCGATAAATATAAATGCAACTTTATAATCTAGGTTATAAGTATTAAGTTTCATTTCCTAGCGACATTGCTATATCGTCAATGTCGCCACCGTCATACAAAGACGTAGAGGAAAATGAAACCTGTAGTCTATGTCATAGAGTAGCATTTTATCCGGCCGAAATAATCTCGGTCTCGGTTGACGGTGGTGGTGGACAAACGGCCTTAAGTCGTTCTAGTCGTGATTGTATTGCATGGTTCCAATTTACACTTGACTCCGTCAATGCCAACCTGCGGTGAGGAGGTAAGAAAACACGTTCACCGACATCAAATAGGAGAGTATATTTTATAGCGTTGTCTGAAAGTCCGTCGTTTTCTTGACGCGAAACTGCTGAAACTATATTTTAAGGTGGCGAATAAAGCAAAAAGTAAAACATCGTCTTTTTCTCTACACACGACCGTTATTCATATGTCAGGTGAAACAGAACGACGCGGAATCGACACGAACTGTTTTTTCTTAATAACTCCATAAGTATACAAAAAAACCGCTTCAACAGGAACTCGGTAATAGAATTTTGTATCGTGTGTTAAAATACTTAGTCCGGTGAATGCACCGTTTTGCGAAACGAAGAAATATGCGTGAAAGTTAGAGGCATCTTTGTGATTTTTTTTTATCTAGAAAATTTTAACGTATCATGGTTTCGCTACTACAAAAAGACACAAATATAATGTATTATCTATGTTTAAAAAATTAAACGATTTGTAGCTTATTATCAATTATAAAACGGAATTATGCAATATTCGATTTTGCTTTTATCGCCCTCTTACGGGCGAGCACCGGTCTAAGCTATTTTTTTTGTTTTTATTCATATCTAGCGCTGGTTACTACAGGGCCAGGTTAATGACGTAATTTATGGCGCTGGAAAACACTGGAATGTAATTCAGTCGAAATCAATGTCTGCTTTCATTAATCCAGCGTTGGATCCACGCTTTTAAAATATATTGGAATAATTATCTTTAATTTTAGAAGTTAGAAAAGGTTTTCCAAGTTTAGACTAGTTCTGTGTAAAGTGTTTTTTTTTTAATTTTATTACAGACTTCCAAAACCGAAGAGGTTCTGCGGCCCGTAATTACAGTCAGCGGTTGATATTGGGAGCATGATCAAGAAATTTTGCAATGCTATTTTCATTCATAAAGGTCTGTTTATGAATGAAAACTGTATCTCAAAATTTTTAATAATTCTCTAAGGTACTAAGCACTGACTGTAGTTAAGGGCTTACGATCGGCTTTTTTTTTTCTTAATCGTCGCAGTTACATAAAAAAGACATTATGTATCTTAATAACAATAGTTATACAAAATTACTCTATTATTATTATGAATTAGGTATTAACGGTTAATAACGCTTAATAATTAACGGTACTTCTATAACTATTATTAAAACCTAACACATCATAATGTCTACAAATTATATCTGAACTATCTCTTTGTATAATGAACAAAAGAATTCTCGATCGATTCCAGCTATTGACCAATAAAGATGGAGACTGCTAATTGGTCTGGATATAACAAGCTAGGACTTGGTTCAACTATCATTATCATGCTAAGTTATTCCCGACTGCGCCAGAATGAGGGTTATGTTTTTCGAGAGTATGTATTTATGTAAGTATGTATAACTGTTTGGTACTTTTTTTGACTCGATGGATTTTAACGTATGAGGTATCGTTAGTTTCGTCTTGATAGCGCAAGTGACACTGGGTACATTAAAAAATAAAAATGGCGGATTTCGAAATCAAAAATTTTTTTCCGCTCATTTAGGTCGAAAAGGGTATTAAAATAAAGGGTTTTAAATAGCCATTCTACAAATAATTTTAACTTAAAGTTTAAATTGTCACTGCTCCTGCACAGGTTTTTGGACATTTAGTTTGACTGAGTGATTACTCCAAAAGTACAGAAAGGATTTTGCAGGCAGAATATAGCGTCCTAGGCTAGCTAGCTGACTAATAACTATTACACATATATATACATATATACATATATA
>JAOTAV010080225.1:0-12525 GCA_026546445.1 Cyclargus thomasi | reverse complement strand
CTGCGGGATCTCGCGGTGCGGGGTTGCAATCCCTAATGTTGACATTCTGAAAACATTTGATTCAAATTTACTCAGAAATAAATGATTTTGATTTCAAATATCCAATTTATTTTGTTTTCAGTATTTGTTATAAATAATCTAAATTGATATAAATAGTCTATAATAATTAAAACTCTTTAGCTATTACCGTTCTTGAGATGCAGCCTGGAGGCAGACATGCGGACAGACGGACAGACAGGTAAGTCTTCGTAATAGGGTTTATTGGGTACGGAACCCTAAGAACAGAATTGTTCGCGTCGGTCGGCTGGCCACGTGTGCCACATGACATCCCCGCCATCTTGATTGCAATCGGCGTTCAACGTGACGCCTCGTCTAGGCGCACCCGAGCGGGAACTGTGTGTTAACATTTCCTTGCAATGATTATTGATATACATTTTATATAAACACTAGTATTTTTCCGCTGCTTTGCCCGCGTGGAAATGATTTATCCCACGGGGGCACTGAATCGGGATAAAAAGTATTAGCTATTGTAAGTCAGCAACACCCTACGTTTATACGGAGCTCTTTGTACGTGAGTCCAACTCGCACTTGGCCGAATTTCTAGATATTGTTATTATAGTCTATGTCACGCTGTGAAAATGTAGCAAACTAACGGTGAAAGAATTTTTGAAATTGGATCAGTACTTTTTGAGTTTATTCGTAACATATAAAATACAAATCTTTAATATTTATTAATAGTGTACTTATACAAAGATTTTGTACACACGAATACAATTTGACATGAGGACAAAAAACCGGATGACGTCTTTGTAAAACATAACGATCGAGTTCTACGCGAGCGAAGACGCGGGTAAAAACCTGTTAGCAAACGAACGAAGTTACATATATTTTGTAGTTAGCAATCGATCACCCCATTAAAATATCGTCCGTCACATGTTCGTCGCATTTTATTCAGTATATTAGCAGATCGGTCTGTACGTCTGATTTATTCCGATGTCTAGACAAAGACCGTTGTCTCACTAAATGAAATTCACTGCAAGACGGACACGCGACTCAACTGTTCACCGAGCGTTATAGCCGCTTCACTATATGTATTACAATACTGTTATCCAATTTAGGGACCGTACTTCGATACCATTTTGAGGCTCTTACGCCGTTCGTCCACCAACACCGTCAACCGAGAACGAGAGTATTTCGTTCCGATAAAATGTAACTTTATGATCTAGGCCAGTGGTTCTCAAACTTTTTAAATGACGGAACCCTTTAGGGAAGCAAAATACTTGATGGAACCCTAAAATAAAACAATTGTTTATATAAGTGTATTCGCGGAGTCCGCGCAGTCGCAGAGCGGTCAGAGAGAGGTGTTTTGTTTTTTTTTTGTAAATTCTTGCGGAACCCCGACAGAGGTATCACGGAACCTAGGATTCCGCGGAACACACTTAGAGTATAGGTTTATTTTCTAGCGACATTGCTCTATCGTCAATGTCGTCGTCGCCTTCATTAAAGGCGTCAAGTAAAACATTCGCGTACAAAATTATCCAGTTTTTACTACATTTTTTAATTACTGCTCGGCTCCTATTGGTCCTATTGGTCGCGTCGGCTCCTATTAGCGTGATGTTATATAGCCTATAGCTTTCCTCGATAAATAAAATAACAAACAAAAAAGAATTTTCCAATTCCAGCCAGCAGTTCCCGAGTTTAGCGCGTGCAAACGATCAAATCTTCACCTTAATATTCTTAGTATACATTAAAATTAAAAATAAAAATTATGCCCATGTGCAAGTAGGAACACAAGAAATCTGTCTTTTTTTTGATTTGATGATGATAACTACACCGGAAAAAAGGTACGCAACCTTTTCCCGGGAAACTTTGGGTTAAACACGTGTACCGTATCTAATTGTTTAATTATCACAAAGGGAGTTGATAACCCGCGGCGTAGGGCGCCCGAGTAACGGAGCACCGCAAAGTAACGGACTCCGGACAAAGGGGTAACAAAAAATGTCTCGAACAATTAGTAACGGTGTGGTAACGAAAAAGGTCGAGATTTTAATCCGAGGGACACTTTCTGTTTACACTCCCTTACAATGAAAGTGAAAATACCAACGCATCTTGTTGGTTCTGGATTGTTGTTGTAGGCTTAGACTCGGTATCTAAAGGGGTACATATTTTAATACTGATTGAATTTTCTGACGCAAAACGTACCTCCGTTTGCCGTCTTAAATTTCTAACAATACAACTCTCTTTACTATTTATAAATACTCTATGATACTCATAGAGTATGTATATTCTTGCTTACTATATCGATTTGCTTATACCTGACATGTACACTCTACTATTAGTGTTAGTTGGCCCTTTTTTTACGCCACAATCAAGAAAACAACCGGCTTAATTTTTTGGCATAGACTTAGTTGATAGGACAACATAGGTTACACCATTATGAGATTTCACGCGAGCGACGAGCAAAAGCACTAGCTTTTTTTAAAACAAATTGTAAGCATAGCAGGGCCTCAGAGTTTTGATTTTTTCTGAATCGTTTGTGATTTTCTCTGTTGTACTTGTGTCTCTTCAATGCTTTGTTCCGTGCGTGTTTAATAAAGATGTTTTTATTTTATTTTAATTTTTTGTTGCATCTCCACAACAGACCCCTTCGCTTTTGTGAATATTGTAACGAAAGCCACGAGCGTTTCACATTAGATTTGTCTAGAAATATTATTTTATGAGAGCACAAAGCATACAACAATATAGTAGTCGGGGCGCGGGAGTATAATGGTGAAATAAAAGCTACTGTGGAGTTCTGTAATGAGCGGAATGCAACATGCATTATACAACACTCATACTATTACTGAGGACCGGGTATAAAAGTACACCGAGTGCAGTCTGCTTGCGGTAACACGGTAAATAAATCTCTCGTGCGTATGTCAATTGTACTTTTCCTATACTGAGTTGCACATCATAGAGGGATGCTGTTAAGCATTTGTGTGTTATCCAACAAAAAAAAAGATTTGAAGTTAAGAATGTATGTCGTAGTAGTAGATGTAGATCCACTACAAGTGTAGACCTGCTACGAACGTAGATCTACTACGAGTGTAGACCTGCTACGAATGTAGATCTACTACGAGTGTAGACCTGCTACGAACGTAGATCTACTACAAGTGTAGACCTGCTACGAACGTAGATCTACTACAAGTGTAAACCTGCTACGAACGTATACCGCTTCAAACTTAGAACCACTACAAACCTGGATCCGCTACAAGCGTAGATTCAGTACGAGCCTTTGTAACGGGAATACTTAATGGAAGCTTATTGTAACGCGAGATGTTATTGAAGCTTTGAACATTCAGTTATTGTATTTGTTCGCTTAGTGGATTGTTGTACGAGTTATTTCTAGTTTGCTCTGTGAGCGAGGTTTGTTTGGTCTTGCCGGTCAATGCCCGCAACATACCTAAAAGTATGTTGTACAATATGTAAATTATATATTGACTTAAAAACTTTTAAACAATTAATGTAACTTGCTCTATAATTAAACATAATTATTTATAATATTAAATTCCATGGTTAAAGTTACCTGATGGAAAGCAACTGCCGTCGCCCATGGACACTCATGACATCCATAGAGTCGCAAGTGCGTTGCTGGCTTTTATGATGGAATAGGAAATAGGGATATGGAATTAGGGAAGTAGGGCCACCGATAAACTCACTTACTAACTAACGAAACACAGCACAACGACGTATCACTCCAGTCGAGCCGGCCCATTCGTGCCGAAGCATGGCACTCGGCCGGCATTGAGATGTACTTGTATCGGAAAATGTCTCATTGGTACCCGCCTCCACCGGGGTTTGAACCTGCACCCTCTCGAGTGCGAACCAAAGGTCTTACCCACTAGGCCCCTGACGCTCTATACAACTTGTTCGACCCGTAGACCATAGCTAATTTTCGGTCGAGTCTTTAGGCTTTTGTCTCATTATTATTATACAGTCATATATATTAAGATTCGCTTTATTTTTAATATTAAGTATGTATAAAGAAGTACATAAAAGCTTTGTCGTAGGATAGCTATACTTTGGCACGTAGGGGCCGGCTCGATCGGAGAGGTACAACGGCCACACAAAAAACTGCGTGAAACAGCGTTGAGCTGTGTTGCGTCCACTCAGAGTGAGTTTACCGGTGGCCTAACTTTTCTAATCCTCTTCCCATATTCACGTGAACTTTTCTGTCATAAGAGACCAGCAACGCACTTACAACACGTCGGATGTTACGAGTGTCCATGGGCGACGGCAGTTGCTTTCTATCTGATAACCTGTTTGCTCGTTTTTCCCATAAATGTCTTAAAATATATATTTCTTCTGTATCTTCTGTAATATTATGTTTGTAATTGTGTGCAGGAGTCGCAAGTGCATAACACGGTGACAAATAATCTCGACTATTCCGTCACGTCGGCTAAAAATGTCGGCAATTTGGTGCGAAAACATCAAGCGAATAACTAAGCCACAAACTTGCACATCACCGCGCGAAATAGTTGGACGAGTTACTCGCTAACACCCGGGGTTTAGGGCAACGTGCTTTTCGAAATAAGGAGAAGCCGCTACTAATAAATAACTAGGAAAATTAAGCATCTGTATTATTATTTAGAATAATGAATTTAAAAAAAAACATCATAGTGCACGGGCTACTTGCTAATTGACATACTAGATTTAATTAATTGTGTACGGAAATATGACTATATTAGCGTATACAGTTAATTAAATATATAATAAATGTATTATATCCAGTGTGTAAATTTAACAAGGTAATTGCTAAAAAATGCCTTAACGTAAAAAAAATTAAAACGGAGCACAATTAATTAATTTTAGAAATATGTGCATTATTAATTCTAAGATTATATTGGCAATATAATTTGATTCGATAATCTTAGAATTAGAGACAGGCGGGTTCTCAGGACGTCGCTGCTCACTAAGACGGGATTTTGTAAAATTCATCCCCTAAGGGTTGTTTTTAGGGGCTAAAAATTTGGATGAAAATACTTCTTAACGCGGGCGAAGCTGCGGGCAAAACCTAGTATAATATAAAATAAGAAGATAGAGCTTTGAGTTAAAATTATTTTGAATGGTAAGCAGCCTGTCCTTACGTCAATAAGTATGTATGTGAGGTGGGTACGGGGCGCCAGTTCATTAAAACTTGTCCGCGACCTCACCGCGGGGATCGGGTTCTTATAAGTCAAGGTATTAGACGACACTTTCTTTTTTCAGATAAATCTTAAAGGCTAACTTAGATGTTCTGAACGTATTTTATTTAATAATCAAAATCAAATCAAATTATATAGACCCATATTATAAATACCTTAAACCTAACAAACATAGTTCTATATTATAATAGATACCTTAAAGTTAAGATATCCTTGAAAACTATCACTTTATCACGTGTTGTCGGTGACGAGATGCACTTCGTTCGGGAGTCTCCCCCGGAACCTCTGGTAGGCTACACCCAGCGGCCAGAACTTATCATGTACGCATTTGCGTATCGCCTCACACGGTTTAGATTCACAAATCTGCCAAGCAGAACAACATCTAACGGGTCCGCTAGTTCTATATATCATATTTTTATCTCAGAAAATAATAAGACTACTTTTATAAGAATCAAAGTTATACGGTTATGAAAAATTTCAGCTTTCAGATTATTTCATGCGGTGTTGTTTAAATAAGAATTAAAAACATAAATATACTAATGACGTTGAAAAATACTTATATATAATGTGTAATTATATTTGTAATTTTTTAAACTAACACTATTTTATATTATTTATATTACAAAGACAAAGAAGATCGAATCGGATTCTGCATATCATGGTTCCGCAACAAATTGCTAGAGACGACTTTGTTTTATAAGAGTTCTACTTAAAATACTAACACCTTATTGCGCTATATTTCTTATATATAAACTATTTGATCGATTTACATTTAAAACGGCGGGCAAACAGACAGCTACAGGCATATATCAGTCTTACCGTTTTTGACTTTCGAATAGGGAACCCTAACAATATGTATCCACGTGCAACTATGCAAGTTTCACGTAACAAGGTGTCCAGGTGTCACAGACGTGTCCAATTGTGTTCGTGATCTTGGACCCTACGTCTCTGCACCTGATGCGAATACAGAAATCACCCGATACTTAATACTTTTACCTTGTAATAACATTTTCTAAACCCCTTGTTAGACATTTTCTGTATTATTTGAAAAACATAGGCCCGAACGAATACTTACAGCCGGATTTTCAAATAAAAATAATTACTATTTTAATCTTATGGGTCCCCATAAAAATTTTAAGGTCCTCATTTCAGTCTAGCATTGATAACATTGTAAATTTTTATAAAGGAATTGGATTTATTAATATGCATTTTAATACTATGAAAACTTATAGAAAAATCATTTTGATAATAAAACTATCATTGATTTAATCATAATACTACCGCGTGTACCAAATGTTTATTCTTGGAATCGTTAACAAGGTTGCTTATAGCAAGCTAGAGCTTGTCGCAAAATATGCCTTAAGTAATTTGTTTATCTGAATCTATCACGGCAAAAATATTAAAACGTTTTATAGTTACAATAGAATGTCACAATTATTAATGTTAGCTAAACCGTTACCTTAACTTAAATAAACAAGACGTCAAGTGTAGTTTCTATAGCATAACTTAAAACAATTATGCGTTAAAACATTAACTCTCGTTGTAAGTAAGTCGTGATGTCGCCGTATGCACAAAATTACCACAGTAGTAACAAAATGCAGTAGATAATTTATACATAAGAATAATTTACCAAAAGACACACGGAAATAGATTCGCGATTTTGGAAAAGTTTTGTGAGCAGATTGGTCATTATTATAAAGAAAACTTCAAAAAGAATCCTTCATTATCAAAAATCGAAAATTTAGTGTAATGAAGCGGAATAAGATGAAAAAAGAAGTCAAAATTATAGTATACATAACTACTTTTAATAATGACTTGTGTTCAAAGCTCAGGTTACTTGTTAAACGATCGTCCCTAATACTATAACTAGAAACATCATTCAACACTTCTATGAACACAGACGCGCAGTAATAACTTCATCTTGTGTTGCACGAATGTTTTCAAGAATTCTGTGTTCTATGACTGTCTTACTCTACTGTGTATAGTTTATACTATGTAATTACAGCGAGAGCCGTACTATTTGTTTCTGTTGCGATGTAACAAGATTCGTTCAAGTTGTCCGTAAAGAGTTTTACACACACACTGACACATTTCTAGTTGTTTATTCTGAGAAAAAAACAATTGCGCTGTAGTTGATAACAATAAAGTTGGAATTCATTAAACTTTTTTAAAACTAATTTTAGCACTAACAAAAACTTTGCACGCTCTTACAGGGCAGAATGTTGGACCCATTAATTTTTACTGTAACACCTTTTGTACCACATTTTATGCAAATAAATATATTATTATTATATTATTATTATTATTATTATTATAGAAATGAACCACGACTGCAAGTGTGCCCTCTAATATTATACGTAAAAAAATAATTTTTCAATGGTTTTGTCAAGACTTACAATTTTGTTTGTGTGCGGCGGCACATAGTTACAATACAGCGCTCACATGTAAGCCGCGCGCGGTTCCTTTCTATGAAGATGGCTAACTTAGTTTTTTATATACAGTACTAGCAATTGTTAGAAGCTATTCTGATAAAAAATTCTTGAAACATTAATTGTTATGATTTCATACGGTAAGGACGCCCGTATCATAATAATTAATTGTACATTCAGTTTTTTACAAAGTATCAAACGGTGATGCTAAGGTTGTACAACGCCTTGTAATAGAATTTTATAATTGATATGTTTTTTATGTTTTTAAAATAAACACCTCATGTAAAATAATATTTTTTAATTGCTTTGCTCTCCTATACACCTAGAACTGGCAACATTACAAGATTTTCAAGTTTGTTGCCGGCTATGAGATTATCGAAAGTCAAAACATAAATGGATTTCGATAAAGTATATTTTTTAATGCTATTTAGGGGGCGACTGAACAGGCGATTACCTGATGGAAAACAACTGCCGTCGCCCATAGACACTCGTCACATCCCAAGAGTCGCAAGTGCCTTGTCGGCCTTTATAAGGGAATAGGGAATAGGGGGATTAGGGAATTTGGGCCACCGATAAACTCACTCACTGAACACAGCACAATGCCGTTTGACAGTTTTCTGTGAGGCCACGGTATCACTCCGGCCGAGCCGGCCCATTCGTACCGGCTCTCCCACGGCAATGAGCATCCGTATTATGTACTTGAGATCGGAAAAAGTTTCATTGGTAAACGCCTCCACCGGGTTTCGAACCTGCACCCTCTCGAGTGCGAACCAAAGAGGTACCCACCAGGCTACGGACGCTCTTAAAATTTCCTAAAACATCTCTTTCATCGATCCATATTGTGTTTGAAGGGAATTAAAATGGCATCAAGGAAGCGCGGGTAGGTGGGGGGCAGGTAGCCGGCGGAGAACTTCAAACACTTACCCTCCGCCCCTCCTCACTCCTTCCCCCTCCCCCCTCCTCCTATTTTTTATTTCCTTTAAATATGATCCGGACGATATAGGATTACGCGCTGGGGTCGACACAGAATATATGAAGGCAGAAACGAGGTAACTAATAATAGTGTTGTGCCAGGGTGTGCCATCAAAGAAATTAATACACAGCGTGTCGGACATACGTTGGTCTATCAGATGTGTTTGACATGCTCAGGTCAGCAACCTGGCTATAAATCAAATTTCCTGGATTGTACGTTGAGTGCAAATTTTAGGTAACAAAAACATATATTTTTTTTATCAAAGATCTAATAAGCACATATTATATTTTCTTTGTATACTACTTTGTATACAAATCTTATCCAACGCTTAACGTAAAAATGCCGTAGAGAATAATTATATAACGTAGATCATAATGTCAAATGAGTTAAATGTTTGTATATATTAATTTATTTTCAAGAATTATACATATAAAAATTTTAAAATATTTCGGCAAAAATTTACAGTGTATACATAAAGTCTGTCTTCTGATTGTTTCTTATGAGTTTTCGTGGTTACGTTAGCGCTACGTGGTCGGTTTACACGGATCTATTAACGGCAATCCGCTGCTCTGCCGACGTCAAACGGCTTTCTTTGGACGAATTCTCTGTCCCAATAACATATACTTTATTATGTAGCTATTAAAATGATTATAGGCTATCCCGTCTTTTTAAAATTATACTAGTGTGTTAGTCTGTATCTTACCTCTTCACACCCAAACTGCTAAATCGGTTTTGCTGAAATTAAGTATGGAGATACTTTGATACCCGGGTAAGGACACAAGGACAAGGAAAAATGTACGAGTCCCGTGCAATAAACAAAGTTTGGCGCAGCAGCGGGCATTATCAATCATAATATTTTGAGATTTCACTTGTATACGTACTACAGTTTTTGCCAAAGAGTTTTCGTGCAAGGAATAAGAATTTCAAGAATCCAGTTTTTTTGCATGAAAGTATTAAATAATCTCGTGCAATATAAAAATACGTACGTTATCAAAATCAACATCAAATTATTCTTATACCTAACTTTTCTTACCCATTTTCATCAAAATGAGTTTAGTAGTTTTATCATGATTGACGAACAAACATCTAAACAAAAAAAACTTCTTTAATTTTGACTAATTGGTGCCCGCAACTTCGTCGCGTAAAAATTTGTATATCACTCCGAACCGTACATTTTCCCGGGATAAAAAGTATCCTATATGTTGCCCAGACCTAACGGCTTTTAAAAAAAATATTTGTTCAAATCCGTCCAGTAGTTACTGAGATTAGCGCGTTCAAACAGATATACAGACAAACAGATAAACAGACAACTTGTTTTTTTCGATATGTGTTCTATTACCCTACATTATAGCACCCCCACATTGATAATTTTGTAAAAATATTAAATGTACGGACACTCCAATTTTACTGTTTTATTATCTGTAGAGATATAAAATTTTTAGCATAATTAGATACTTTATATTAATACCCGGAGACTTTTTAAGCGGCGAATCTGTTTTGAGGTTTAAAAAAGCAAAAATATTTTTCTGCAAAATAAGATAGTGAAGTTCACGCGTTTGTACACACGTGATAGATGGAAGTCGCTGACAGACGGACAGGCGATAGATGGTCCGCCGACGTCGCCGGCAAACCCGACACACTACCGATGTATATTTTCTTATGATATTTAGGGGGCAAGAGAGCAGACGGGTTACCTGATGGAAAGCAACTGCCGTCGCTCGTGGACACTCGTAACGTTCAAAGAGACAGGGAATCGGAATAGGGGATTAGGGAAATTGTGCCACTGGTGAACTCACCTACTGAACGAGACACAGCACATCGCCGTTTCACGCCAGTTTTCTGTGAGGCCGTGGTATCACTCCGGTCGATCCAGCCCATGCGTGTCGAAGCATGACTCTCCAAAGCAAAATCGGGGAAAAACAACACGCGTGCTCGCACAGTACCATCGAAGTACACAGAGACAGTTGACGATAATTATAAGTAATTTGGTGGGAATGACAATTCTTAATTAAATCCGCAATCTGGCTATGAATCAGCTTTCCTGTTACTACAAATCTATAACAATTTAACATGTACGCGTCTTTCGTAAAAAGGGGTACAAAGTTTTCCGCTCGCGTATTAATCTATAGATAAATCCCTAAACTGTTTAAAAGTAAACTTTGAACTTGAATTTTATCATTTTCAAGTTTAGTAAATTAAGATTTTTAGAATTAAGAAAATCTTAATTTACTAAACTTGAAGGTATGGATTTCCGCAAAGTAACGCCTGATTCTATTAAATATTTTATCATTTTTTAATACACCTAGTAGATATACAAATAAAATGTAGATATGTCACAGTTATTATTACGAGGAAAAGTCTTCGTATATTACGATTATTATCGTGTTCAAGTGAGTAGAAGTCCAACAATATGAGATAGTTATTAGTTATTTTACGACGACGATGTAACACGATGGCGTCGTGGACAGTTATAACGACGGATCGTAAACTTGTCGGTTGGAATTCACCTGTACTATAACGCTATTCAATATTTAACTTTTAAGGCCGCTTAGGGCCTGTTTCACCGCATACCGGTAAAGTTTCTGATTCTCCATCTGTCAAATAAAGTTGTGGATATCTGTAACGCATAAAGTTTTGTCAGTTTGATTTCAGCTGTCTCAAAACATGACTTTCAGATCGGGTCACATAAATTTAATAACTTCTTAAGTTTACGCCAGATTTTGGTTTTCAACATGGATTTTGTCAAGGAGCACCAGTCTACCTGTAAGTTGTTACCACGACTTCTGGAAACCGTCAGCCGAAACATCGGGCATAATAAAAGTGCTCCTTTCATGTGAAATTTACATAGATTTGTATTGCGGACAGACATTGGCAAAAAATTTTAAAAAAATGAAAATAATAGATTACATAATTAATGAGCCAATTAAATATTTAAAAAAAAGACCACTAAAGATTTTAAGACTTAATTCACTTAAAGTTTGTTTCGAAATTCATGTAGGCTCCTTGTAATGTTTCACGACTACGGCACGTAGCGGTGCTACGGCGTTCCCTAAGAGATCATACTAATGTTATAAACGTGAAAGTTTGTCAGTTTGTTACTTCTACTTCGCATTTGTAATAAGTTACCGCTCAATAATTATTACAGCGGATAATAATTACAAAATATTTTAGCATTTTTTCATCATTTCAGTTTCAAGCGAATTTGTTCATTTTATGGAACGCAAATGAATATTCATTCTGTGCAAATGACGCGGATATCTCATTACCCGCTGCTCGGCGGCGCACGGGAACGCAAGGGGGTGCTCGGGGGTGGTCGAGTGTGCACGGCGACGCTTGACGACGCCTGAGGGTGCTCGAGGTGCGCCGCCAAAAATGCATAAACGTAATTTCATACGGAAGCGTTTTTAACTACAGCGACGGTAATTTACACCACGACTTGGGTAGGACGGTAATTTACACTAAGTCAAGGGTAAATGGAGAAAACTTATATTTTCTTATCTGGCGGAAAGCACAATAAGCAATTAACCTGCATCGCGCTATCGAAGATTTCTCAGTCCGACACTATATATACGACAACTGACATGTAACACGTGGGCCCCGGCCTGGCCGGGCATAACATCTCGCCCGGTCGGAAGATCTTCCTCTGGCTGGCACACTTATAACCTTTAGTCTAGGAGTGTATTGCAATGAACCGTGAATGGGATGGGATAATTAGTTTGGGTGTCTTTCATGAAATTAAATAAAATGAAAATATAAAAAAAAATAGTTCTGTCTTTCTAAATATATCAAGTATTAATAAGTATTTAACATTTTGTTCCGCCTTAATGGCAATAAATAAGCAGATTGTGTTTTTTTTTTATTGAAAAATTGAACGCTGTCGAACGGGATAAAAAGTATCCTATGTCCGTCTCCTGGCTCTAAGCTACCTCCCTACCAATTT
>JAOTAV010080214.1:0-12526 GCA_026546445.1 Cyclargus thomasi | reverse complement strand
GGTAACATATACCTGGGACGCTTCTAGGGAAACCAAAATCACTATATGTTTCCATACAAATTTTGAGGAGTCCCCTCAATTACTCATGGTTCCCATCATCTGCCACCATCATGGTGAATATGGGACCTATTCGGAACAATATTCTATACAACAAAGCAACAATTTTGAAAATCGGTTCATACAAAAAAAGTAATAATAAATAATATATATATACATTTACATTTTATTAAAATTATTATTTAAGTAATTTCATGTATTTAGATTACTGAAGTAATCTGTTTAAATGTAATCGATTACGTAGTCTAATTGCTTTCAAAATTAATAAATGGTTAATCTGTAGGTGCATAATTACCCATCAATCTGTTGACTTGCAATCAGATTAACTACAAAGTAATTATGATCACGTTAATTGTAATGTAAATGCTTTTGTCTTACACTGCCTGACAATATACATTTTCTTAAGAAGAATTGGACGACATAATATCAAGATGCCGTAGGCAAGCCATGCTTCAGCACGAGTTAGCCTGTTCGACCGGAAAAATACCACGGCCTCACAGAAAACGGGCGTGGAGCAGTGGATGAGTTCACAGAAGTTTTTACAGTTTATTCCCTTACCCTATTACTTCATTAGGTCGGCAATGTACGTGCAACACTTGTTATATTTGCATTCTAATTTCATAAAACTTACATAGAAAGATGTGTTATAACATAGAGAAATTATACCATATATAAAATAATTTGTCTATGGTTATAATAAATAAATTATTATAAGACTTTCAGCTTACTTTGATCTCTATAGCTTTTAAATCAATCAATGTTTTTCAGGATGCGACAAAAACACACGAGAGTCTCAAGCAAATACCTGTGGTTCACAACAGAAATTCTGTTACAATTTCAAGCAAACCTGCTGACGATGGTAAATCTTTCCGATCAATACTTATCGTACTTTCGGTAAGCCGAAGCCATAAGAACTAAACATTGTTTAATTATCTTCTGTTTTCTATTTTCTGATTTTTATGATCTCTAAGTTAACTTTATCCAAATACTATCAATTTTGACTAACTTTAAATCGTTTTCTACTATGTTAGCCTTAAATCTGTCCACTAGGAACTCTACTACAGTTTCAGAGTTATTATCCTTTAACAGGTTGCCTAAAATATCATTATTTCAGATATAGCATCAGTGTGTGAGGAATACGCTCCTAATGAGCTTTGCGCTCACCACTGTATTCCAATACCTGGCTCTTATAAGTGTGAATGTAAGCCTGGATTCATGCTCATGGCAGATGGGAGAAATTGTAAAGAGGTGAGTTGTTACATACACGAAACTATTAAAAAAAGTTTAACTACTTTTACTATGAAACAGTCATCATTTTTGCAGTCGTGTTTGTTTTGTTGCATTAAATATATGCTTGCATTTACAGGTAACAAAAAATCGTTGCAAGCCACGCAATCCATGCCAGCATAAGTGTAACGACAACGGTATAGAAGTTAAATGCTCATGTATAAGAGGGTACCGATTGAAGGCTGATGGAAAGTCATGTGAAGGTATAAACGAGAGATCCTATAATGAAATAACATTATTAAAAATACTACTAATTGACGAAAATTATTTTTAAATTGTAGATATAGACGAATGCACACTAGATCCACCGGTGTGTCTACCAAACACCCAGTGTTTCAATGTGTTGGGCTCCTATAAGTGTATTCCGCTAAAAACTCCAAGAGACAGTAAAGAAAAAGGACAGTGTCCAGCAGGATTTGCAAGGAATTTAGCTAACAACGTATGTGATGGTAAGGTTTTAATAAGGTTAAATAGAAAATAGGCCTTTAAATCGATTAAAATAAACTTCTCGTTAATTTAACTTTTAGATATAAATGAATGTAAGCTACCGAGCCCGCCATGTCCAAGCTATTTGTGCGAAAATACGATCGGCGGATACAAATGCGGGGGTGTTTATGGTGACCCGGCTAATTTTGGAAACCAACTTATACCAAAAGAGGATCGTTGTCCCACTGGCTTCAAAGCTGGAATAAATGAAGAATGTGAAGGTAACTACGATTCAACTTTATATTTCTTTAGGATAAGAGATCAGAACTAAGAGAAGTAGCTAAATAAATTGAGTATTTTTGAAATTGTGTTCATATTTTTCAATAAAAGTAAATTTCTCTTATTTTTTGAGATAATTGACATACTACGATATTTTTTTTCTTTTGAAAACAATTTCATTCTTTCAGATGTCGATGAATGTTCGAGGTCTGAGGACGATTGTAACAAAATATCACAGTTTTGCATCAATACGCATGGGGATTTCTACTGCCAAGACAAAACTTCGAAGCACTGTCCACCGGGATTCAAACCTAATGTTTTGACTAATAAATGTGAAGACATTAATGAATGCGAAGATGGAGAAGACATTTGTAGGCCTGATCAAATTTGTGTCAATGTGCCTGGACAGTATGATTGCAAACCGAAACCTGGGATGGAGTAAGACTCGTTTGTTTTTTTTATACACTATCTAAACTTGTTTCAGTTTAATATTATTTTTATTTAATTTTAGAACCCATCACGCAAAGTGTCCCGAAGGAATGAGATTAGATAAGAACACAAAAAGATGCGAGGGTAATTGTTTTTCCGAAATACAAAATTTGGAAATTGTGACGGTTTACCATTTAATGATAATATTAATAATATTTGGATATATTTTTAGATATTGATGAATGTGTAGAAGGCACTCATTTGTGCGATCAGCACCAAAGTTGCTTAAACCTTAATGGGAGTCATGAGTGTAGGTGCAAGCTCGGATTCGAATTGGATCCTATAACTGGATCATGTACTGGTAAGGATGGCTTTACGATACTTTGGTTAATTATAATAGCTGGAGGTCGTACTGTGGTCAAAATTCGACCATAAATATTTCAATACATCGTGTAAAAGACCTATAAAAATATAAACTATTCTCAATGAAATCAAAGATTTTTATTTGGCAGAAATGTCTCATTATTAGGCCATTCAATTTTATGAAAAAACACAGACTTCAACCATAAACTAAACAGTATTTTATGTATGATTATATATATATACCCCTTATTTATGATGATTATCGTATCACTACAAAATATTGTAGTATGCGTAGCGTTTCATTTATTAAAAATTATCAAAAGTAAAGCATGTTTTAAAATAATATTGGCATTTAAGGCTCCTCCTCCATATCAACTATGACTGGGAAACATTTCATGATTTAACATCTACGCGTCTTTCGTAAAAAGGTGTTCAAAGTTTTCCGCTCGCGAATTAATATACATATAGATAAACCTTGTCATATAAAAGAAGTTAATGATCGTAAACTACTTTCAGATATAAATGAGTGTGCAACAGATCAAAACGACTGCATACCGGAGTCACAGAGGTGTGATAATACAGTCGGATCATACCTTTGCATTCGCTTTATATCTTGTGGCACAGGCTATATCCTACATCATTCATCTGGAAAGTGCGAAGGTTGGTATGAAATGTGGAATAAATATATTAAATGAGTTGCATATCTGCCATGTATATTTAAATTTTTAATTCGTATAACCATTTCACAGATATTGATGAGTGCACGCTTGGCAAACATAACTGCGATCGCGCAGGTCCAGAGTATCAGTGTGTGAATATTCCTGGGTCCTTTAGGTGTCAAAAGAAAACCACCACCCCAGCGCCAACGTCAGCTAAACCACAAGAAGATGAATATGAATATTATTATGACTCAGAGTAAGTATTTTCTTTATTTAAAACGTTATAATTGTAGAATTTTATAGTTCAAGCTTTTTAGTATACACTAAAGTTATAGTGTCTGAATGTTCAAATTTAAACACAACTTTTGTTAATAAAATTAATTTATTAATGTTTTTCAGAGAAGAAGTTGATGAAAAAGAAGTTAATAAAACCAAATATGAAATAGTTACAACTCCTACTGCAAACGCTACCACGGCCTCAACCTCAACTTCAACATCAACCTCAACGTCGACCTCGACATCAACCTCAACTTCGACGTCTACGTCGACCTCCACTTCAACCACAACATCAACTACAACATCTACTACTTCTCCCAAACCATATCAGCCTCCAATAGTTCAACCTGATATTCGGTACGAAGAGCCTAAATACAAACAAAACAAGGACCCCATAGATGAGGATGAAATAATAAACAATGAAATTGACATACCCACAACGCAGAAAACACTCGATGTTCAAAACATACCTGAAAACCGTGATGTGAAATTGTATAATCCATTTAACGCGAAAAACCCTGTTTATAAATATCCTACAGAAATATATTACGTACCCAAACAAACTGAAACAAAAACACATAATACTGAGAAAAATAATATAATGGATATAACTGAAACTACATATAGTCCAATACCTTCAAAACCTACGTCTCCGACGATAGTTAACGTTAATATTGGACAAGATTCTGCAACGATAAATGCTGACAGAAAGAATGACGGTTCCCTTGTATTGGATACAAATAAAGTACCTAAAAATAAATGGACTAAAATAAATGAAAAACCAACAGATTGTCAAGAGGGATTTGTAAAAGATTCCTTTGGTGCATGCAACGGTAAGGCAAAATAATTATAGATGATACCTCCGATTCCGTTGCGCCAAAATTCGCTCACGGATTACGGAAGTTTGGATTTTTATGGATTAAACATATTATAATTCTTAGTTAACAATGAAACACAATGCAAATTAATGTTTAATCGTAACAGATATCGACGAGTGTGCTACTAATCAGCACAGTTGTTCTGGACTAACGGAAGTTTGCCGAAACACTTTTGGTGGATACCGGTGCCAATGTCATCCAAATTTCTGGCGTGATTCATCTTCAGGGGTGTGCGTTCCTATTCCACTCCCTACATTGCCAACAACTTCATCAACAACAATTTTAACAACGACATCATCAACCACCACAACAACACCAGCACCAACTTCATCATCTACACGAAGTAAGTAACAAAGAAATAAGGCTCGGAAAGTATTTTCTTTTTTTTGTTAAATATTAATAATTATATTTCATTTTTTTTTGAATTTAGGTTACTTTTATGGATATCCAGATTATCGAAATGAGAAACGTCGTCCATTTAGGCCAAGAAGTGATTGTGATATAGGTTACATTTTTAATCCGAAAATCGGTCGATGTGAAGGTAAAAAAAGAATTCTATCTATATATAATAAGGTTTTTGTGTAACTTCCACCTAACATGTATATAATTATAGATGTGGACGAATGTAACATTGGTCAAGCAAATTGTGCATCAGTGGAAATATGTGTCAATACAGACGGAGGATACAGATGCGACTGTTTACCAAATTGGACTTTTGATAGCAATAGACACAGATGTGTACCCATTAGAGATCCTGGGCAATTTCCACCAGGATTTGATAATGAACCAGGTACGTTAACCAGTAAAATAAACGAGTTTCTTCAAGGCAATAAGCCTTTTATTGTCATTAGTTTAGTTAACTTTTACAAAGTGTTCTAACGTTTTTAGACTTTTCTCCACCACGGCCGTTGCCACCTCCAGAATTACCAGTTGAGAAGAAAGCGAAAAAACCTGAAGCCGATATTTTACCCTCACTCTGTCCATCAGGAACGATATTAGGACCCGAAAATTCCTGTGAAGGTACTTTTCGTGTAGTATTGTTTCATAAAGAAATAGACTGTGACGTAGATAGATTGAATTTTAGACGTTTTTGAACTTGTCATCATCATTTTTTAGATATAAATGAATGTGAAACTGGTGAAGCGCAATGTGGGCCAATGCAGAAGTGCACCAATCTGTATGGAGGGTACACCTGCAGTTGCAGCCCAGGGTACAGGCTCGTGGGAGACCATGTGTGTGAGGACGTGGACGAATGTGCGGTCGCTGGAAGAGTGGTAAATAATTTTGATAAGCTTATTGTAACACAATTGTAGATATAAGTGGAAGAAGCGGATAAGTAACATTTTGCAACTTTTGAGTTTTTTCCCATAATATTTTGACAAATCTTGTAACTTACCTGTTTAATGATCTAGCTAGTGTATTTAGTTATACATCGAACTTACATTATTTTAATTTCAAATAATGTTTGAGATCTAAAAGCGTCTTACAATGCAAAAATCAGGGAGTTTTTAAAATATTTGTTATCTGCGTCTTCAATTAATAGAATTATGGACATACTAAAACGTCCACATGTTTAGATTAGAGCTGTTGTATAATAAAAGGTGTAACAAAAGAGTTATGATTATTTAGAATATGTATGTGTAGCTTATATTGAGACAGTAGAGTAATTCACAGTTACAATAAGCATTTTTTTAATTAGTATCCAATAGCGTCATGAATTCGCCAATAAAAATCATAAAATAAATTGCCTACGTTTTCATGGTTAACGTTATAAACTATAACGATACTAAACTCTAAAGAAATACATAAGCACCTTATTGGACGCCAATATGCCATACCATGTTAACCCACAAAAAATCGAAAACCAAGTTATGCACTAAGCTGGAGTCTCCTCTTGATAGGGAAACATTTTTCAAAAAAATGTTAGGGAGCCATAAAATATTTCGTTTTACAAAATATCATTTGAAGAAATGTAAGAAGTCTTGATCTGACATAGATTATTTAAACTTTAGCATCGTTTTTCTCAAAATGTCTAACTTGTGAGTTAATATGGTATTGCATATTGGCGTCCAATTGTCATTCTGTTTTGTAATACTCTGTATATATTATGCAACAAATCAAATAAATTGCTTTGATTTTTCAGCCCGCTTGTTCACATAATGCAGACTGTGTGAATACTCCAGGGTCATATCAGTGTGTTTGTCATGAAGGTTTCCGAGCTGCTCCAAAAGCGGATAAGGTATAATTTTTATGATATATTTACTCTTTTAACATAGCATTTGTGAATAATATATATATTTTAATTTCAATTTTAAATTCATTTTAGGTATGCATAGATGTGGATGAATGTACAGAAAAACCTTCAGGAACAATCTGTTCTCAAATATGTAACAATGTCTGGGGTAGCTACCGATGCTCTTGCTACAGAGGCTATCGTCTTAATCCAGATAATCGGTAAGCTAATAAGTACTTTTTATAATGTTAACTCTTTGGGTCAATTTACATTGTTTGCATTACCTGTTGTCTTCTAGCTGCCTGTTCTGAATTTGTATAAGTCAATTTTGTGATGCTGTTTTCATTGATAAAGAGACTTTTACCAATAAAAACTCACTATAAATACGGGCCTTAAATGTGCTTTGGGACTTTGCAATTTTAACTATCTCTATCTATATGGTCTTAGATTTGAACGAATCACGTATCTTCTATTTTATTGTATTCTATGTACCAAATATTTAGTTAATTAAGGTTTTAATTTTCAGCACCTGTTCCGACATCGATGAGTGTAAAGAGTACAAATCCAAGAACCTGTGCGTAGGACAATGCGTGAACCAACAGGGGACGTTCAGCTGCGCTTGCCCACCTGGATATCGGCTCTCAGAAGATAGTAGGAGTTGTATCGGTAAGTAAATGTGTAGAATAGTCAACTTACATAGTTAAATAGAAGACCGACATTAAAAGCTAAATCGAAGCCTTGCGTGGTTGAAACTGGAAGAGTACAAACGTGTTTCAGGTCTTAACAAAGATTTCTAAGGCCAAAGTAATTGAAAATTAAAATATCTCACAACTAATTAATCTGACAGCTCCAGCTAGTACTTAGCTGACCTATGAATAGAAATTTGAAAAAATTCTAAGTAAAAATTTTCTTACAGATATAGACGAATGCGAGACCGGCATGGCGCCGTGCGCGCACAGCGAGCCTGGTCCCACCTCGAACGAGGTGTGTCTCAACACGCGCGGTGCGTACCGCTGTCACCGCATCGTGTGCCCGCCCGGGTACAGGCTGGTGGATAAACAGTGAGTCGCCTGTCTGTTTCTTTAGTTTTAAGTGGTTGCTTCACCGCTTTCTGATAAGTGTTGGATAGGCTATCAGCAACTTATTTGACTGATTCTCGGTGACCTATAAGACAATTACGAGTAAGGGGTGCAACAGGCCTTAAGCCTTATCAATGATGTTAAAAAAAGAATTCTGATTAATTTTTTCTAAAACTTTTATATTTAATGGAATTGCAATAGCTTTTTTGTTTATCATCCTCTTTATTTTTTTGTTCTAGTCGTTCGTTCGTTCTATGCCGATAAATGATTAGTATTTTAACGTTATACATTTCACATCATGATTGTTATATTTTTACATTATGCTGATAAACATTCCTTACATTACATGTTTTTTTTAATCCTTTGGTTTAACTACTTTGATCACTAGGTATGTATATTCAACGTCAGCATTATTGACTCTGTTTGTTATTTTTACTATTTCAGCCGTTGTTCTAAAATCGAGACCCAGTGTCCGGTGCAGGACTACGAGTGCACGCACCAGCCCAGCACCTACTCCTACAACTTCATCACATTCGTCTCCAACCTCTACTTGCCCGATGGAAAGGTTTTATTTTGCGCTATTAATTTATTCTTGATTTGATTAGATGAAAACATTTGTAACATTTTAACATTGCTTTTTTTTTTATTAAAATTATCTTATATTCCTTATCATACATATTATACTTAATATTATAAAAGAAGAACAAGTATTGGAAATGTATTAATATAATATAAGCACCGCCCATTAGTTTTAATGAACTATTTCATTCATTATTTGATGTGTTTCAGGTTGATCTCTTCCACATGCGTGGTCCAAACTTCCCAAATTCACAGTTGAAGTTTGAACTGAAGTTAGTGGACGTAAACGCGCCTCCATCGGTAAAGGAGAGGGCAGATATGAGGAACTTTAGGTAACATAAGTGATTTTAATGTTATTGTAAAAGTAATCTTATAAACAATATTAAATAATAATATGAAGATAGGTCGAATAACCAGGCTAGAATTAAAAAAGTGGGAGATAATTGCGAGAAGCCGAAAATATAATCAGTAAATTCCTGAATCACTTAGAAATTCCTGCTATATTATTAAAAATTTGAAGGACTACTGAAATCCTCATGCACATTAAATTTTTAAGCGTAAAAATAAATAGTGGTATTATGGTTGAATGGTAAAAATAAGACCATATTATTACTAAGGTTTAGAATGTCCGTCTGTTTAGCTAGTGCGAACTACCAGAAAAAGGACACAATTATTCTTATTTTGCTCTATAAATACACGGAACCTTATGTGCCTTACCCGCACTTGGTATTTTTTTGTCATTGACTTTACTTAACGCTAGTTAAAGGGACGTATTAGGGGAGCACAGTCCAAATTAAACTCAATTATTCTCCCCCTTATGACCTAATTAACATTAACCCACATATAAACAACAGTACGGGTTCATAAATAATTTTATTTAACAGATTAGGATTTAACAAATGTATTTTTACTTTTCTTAACCACGAAATAAACATGTAATGACAAATGTTTTGTCAAGAAGACCTTATTAGTATCTTATTTTATCATTACATCACATCGATATTTAAATAAAACAGTAAAACAGGAGAAACCCAAAAATTTGGCTTGATTTTCAGAATAAACCAACAGCACAGTCGGGAAGCAGTAGTGTCACTAGTGAAGTCCCTCAAAGGCCCACAGAGCATAGAACTGGAGGTAACTATGGAGTTGTACAAACAAGGGATGTACGAGGAGTATGGAGGCAAGGTTGTTGCGAGGCTGTTTATACATGTATCGGAGTATGAGTTCTAAGCCCTGTTGGAACTACAGTTAGTAAAATGATCATCTGTAATTTTTTAACAAATAAATGTAAATTAGTATTCTAATTTACATTTATTTGTTAAAAATAGTAACTTGCGTTTTATGTGAAATATTTTTTGTTAAATACATGTCACTTATAAAGAATAATACGTTATTTGATTCGTGATTGATTTACTGAATGATAAAGTGGCTTTAACAGTGTTAGCATTGATTTTTAATGAAAATTAAATATTATAATTATATTTTACTACGACAGAAAGAAGGATTGTTACTATAGAAAGAAGGATTGTCATTTTACTGACTGCGAGTCAGAGTAAAGTATGAGTTCTAGTGAATAATGTACTTATTGTATTGTTATTATTTTTATTACAGTAAATGTATGTGACAAACAGATTGACTTTTATTTTTTAAAGAAAAACAATCAAAAATCCAAAGAGGGTAAATAAGTAGGCATGGAACACAAAATATATAAGGCATGAAAGCTTTATTTTCACATTTTACCCAACATACTATTCTAGTCATTTTTTAAATTCTACTACAGATTCTTTAGTAACTACCATATAATATTCAACTCCATAACGCTAGTTAAAATATTGATTACATTAATATGACTAGATTATAAAGTACTTTCACAAATTTTATCTGTTCCTAAACCAATAATACCTTCAAATATCAAAATATACATATCCCTGATAAAATTCGTTGAAGTACTATAAACACCAATTAAACGAATATAAAGCTGGAAAAATTAAGTGTTATCTACTCATATGGGTCTACTATATTTAGGACGGTGAGACATCCATCTTGGGAAGCTAAAGCTACTGCTTTACCACCATGAGCGCTGGCTACTCCTGTCACTTCAGCTGGCGCTCTGTATTCTGCTATGGGTCGTCCATCAATTGTTCTAGAATAATAAAAATATCGTTTAACTTTTGTATTATAGATGCAGCAGTAAATAATACGACTTTAATCCGACTAACACCGTAAGTAGTAGTTTTTAGCAATTGTTGAATGTTTAAATCAAAATGCCGAGCGAAAATATACAATAGCTAAAATATACCTGAAAACCCTCAAGGTCTTCCTCCCGCTATGATAGTAAAAGACGTAATGGTCAGTCGAGCTAAACATGGTGATGATAGAAAAGACACCCTCAGCAGCCCTGGATATGAGCTGTTGGACTGACGTGCCTCGCTTCAGCTCGATAAGATCCAGACCTCCACGAGTTGGAGCACAAAGACCAATCTTTCCATCTTTAGTACAAGCGCCATTCCAACGAGGAACAAATCTAAAATTCAGGGTAACTTTCAAAATGATACTTTAATGGTGGATGCACAGTGTACACTCTGGCCGATAGCTCTCGGAAAAAATTCTCGTGGCGAGACTTTCACCCGATAGGCGAGACGAGGCGAGTGCACTCATTGACACTCACACTCGGGCGGGCGGTCCCGCTGTGTCTCGGCGAAAGTGTACACCCGACATTAGACTTAGTACCACCAGAGAAACTGAACAATAGACGCGTATCATAACTGTGTCTTTTCGTTGTTATATAATAATTATTATTATTTAATGATAATTGATAATTACCTTAATAGGCAATAATAGTGGCATTTCTCCAAAGTTACAAAAACGAAATGAAGTAGATCCATCCCTTTCCTAAAAATTATCAAGATAACGTGCAAAAGCAATTGCGGTACCTATCAATATTTTCATTCAAATTCAGTAAATTGTTCCAATTCTTCTATTGGCTGAATTTAAATGGCGTATTGATAACAAACACGATTAAAAGGCCACCTGTATGCTGGCTTCCACAAGTGGCCTATGAACAATGTATGAAAAGTATGTGCATTTTCACTTGCAACTACTGCTTTGCGCTAACATTTTCGTCTAAATAAATTATTTCTTACTGTTCTCATTAGCTACTCGACTGTGCGATAATTGTTTGGCACGCTCTGCAGCCTAAACGGCTTGAAGGATTTTAACGTATGAGATATTGTTAGATTCGTCCTGATAGTGCAATCGACACTGGGTGCATTAAAATATTAAAAAATTAAATGGCGGAATTGTAAAGTTCCCATAAGCTAAATGGCCAAAAACAGAAAACCCTACTACAGGAACCATTGTAATTTAAACATCAAGTCGTATATATATTTCTAAATTGGCAAATCCCTTCATTTTAATTTTGGTACCTCACAATTTTTTACTTCAAAATCCGCTAATTCGCAAATCGTTAGATTGGTAATATTAGCGCAAGTGACACTGGGTAGATTAATAAATTAAAAAATCAAAATAGCAGATTCTGAAGTCCAAATTGTGAGGTTACAAAAAACTTTTTACGACCATTTAGGTCGAGTAGATTATCAAAGTGAAGGGCTTTAAATAGGCATTCTAGAAATACACATAACTTGATGTTTAAATTACAAGGTTCCTGCATTCGGGTTTTCTGTTTTTGGACATTTGGCTTGTTGTGTTTTTTTTTTTATTATTAACAATGATTATTATACTATTACAACTACTGGGTGAATTTCCCAAACGGCTTTTTTTTTGTCTTCGTTGAAATTGTTATTAAAAAAAGGGAATATTCTAGTAAATTATTTGTTTCAGTATTCAATGGGTACCTACAGGATTGTGGAAAAAATATAATAAGCCTAGGTCTATTACAAAGGTAAAAAAAATAACCTAAAGATCAATTTTTATCAAATCGGTGCTGTCCCTCTACTTTTTTTACTAACAAAAACGCTTATA
>JAOTAV010080203.1:0-12527 GCA_026546445.1 Cyclargus thomasi | reverse complement strand
TTACTTAAACTTTAAGTAATTGTTTGTAAGGTTTTTGTATTTAAATGCATAAATATTAGTAGGTTATCATTTTGAATATTGTGTATATTAAAAATAATAATATTTATAGACGCTTTACACTGTGTGGTGTAATATTGTTACACGGGACTAGTGTGACGTCACTCAAGTCCCGTGGAAAGTCTCGGAAGACTTTTTTCTGTGACAAAGCACCACCACAACCAACCAGACAACAGTTATATATCAAACACTTTTATACAACATTGACACGTTTACTGTATTATTTACATACTAGCTTTTGCCCGAAGTTTCGCACTTGTCAAAAAGCATTTTTCATAGAAACTTAGAATATTTTGAAAAAAAAAATTGTTTGGGGCGTTGCCATGATATGTCATGATTCTGACATGCGCAAATAATTAGTCTACTATATTCAAAAATGACAAATAAAGTAACTCAAATATACTGTTAAGTATTCTGAAAACTCCAAAATTTAGAAGTTTTCATGAATTTTTTTTTCAGTTTCAGTTTTCAGGTTAAAAATATGACACTTTGAATAACTTTACATAACAGACTCGTAGTTCCATACATACATACAGGTCGACTTAATAAAAACTTGTTAAAAAATATGATACTTTAAATAACTTTTGTAGATATTTAATACGTTACCTTTTAATAAATTTTATCAAACTTATGAGTTATTGATTTTTCAATATGTTTTTCTATATTGTTATTGCCAAAAGGGGATACTATATGTAAAGTTTAATGAACATATCAATAATATATGATATTGTTTTGCCTGAAATGTTTTTCACGTCTTTACCACTCGCTACGAGAAGAGCACGTTGAAATTAATAAAAAAATCCAATTTCCTATACATCCGGAAAACATTTCTAGTAAACAACCTTTTTGAGCACCGAATGTGGTACATCTACAGTCATAGCTCACAGATAACATATATCTAATAGATCATCTTTTCGGCCAAAAAAATGGCATGAATCAAATTACCTAAACGTCTGATCAGTCACTTATAAATCCTGTCCTAAACGTGTAAACGATGAGTCAGATATGATACATAACATTACATAACTAACCAGTAAGCTGACATCAAACAAAACTCACACATTGTCTCGGCGCGTGCGGGCTTGGCACGGCTGTACGGCATGCTTTGAACAGCTGACCATCACAGAGACACGACGCACGCAGCTCCTCTAAAATGGCCGAATAAAAAGCTGAGAACAATTTATTTTTTAATTTTTATTGAAAAAATTACAAAAAAATTTACTACACTGTAATTTCATTAAGTAATTCTAAAAAAACAGTTTGTAGTAACTATTGTATCAAAAATATTGGTGTTTGTATGATGTGCAAAGAAATGTACCATAGAAGAAAATTGCTATTATATATCGATCCTCAGCTCCCCTAAAAAGGTCCCTTTGCAATATTGCTAACAGTAATTCATTTCATCATTTAAGGAAAATGAATAACTACTAATTTTACGAAACTGATTTTACAATCAATTTCAATTGATTTTAAAGTAATTTTTTTATCACAAGTATTCGAGTTTTTTATAAAATGTAATATAACGAATTGTAAAGCAGTTACTTTGCAATGTTGTTATTACGACTTTTTTAGGTCCCCTGGTCGACATTACGTCAAACCTCTAAGTATCAAAAACATTCCTAAGGCGGCTTACTGGTTCGGTGTATCTATTGTGGATAAATGATATATTTGCCGACCGTGAGCCTCACTGTGTCACATATATTATGTACACACGTAAATACGGGGAAATATCACGCTGTATGTCCGAGACGGTGAATCTGTTACATGAAAATAAAAACAGTTAAAACTTAGTATGACTGTTTGTTGTTTTAGTGAGTATTTATTTATTTATTATTAATTCTTACAACTATCTTTACAGACATATAATCCAACTCGATAACGTAGTAAATAGATTAATTAAACATTTATCTCCATTATATATTTGATAAATATAATATATTCTTTAATAAATTTCACCTGAATCCACACTATCATAATTCATGTGTAACGTATCACCAATAGTGTCACTTTTGTGAACTCACTTAGAGTACTTACGAGTAAGTCTAGTTTTTATTGACTTTGTTAAATATTCGGATTGCTTCTACAATGGTCGAGTATCATAATAAGTAGTTACCGTGTTAATCTATTATATAATTAAAGTTTAGATGTACTTATAACAAAAAACTAGATTTTTTTGTGACAGTTACATACCAAATTCTGTTTTTAAAGTGTTTAGGTTAAATATTGGTGATTTAAATATTGCTTCTAATGCTAAGAAACAATACAACTAGAGAAAGGAACACAACAGCAGCTGAAAAAGTACTCCTGTACTGCTGAGTTCAATCAAATTGTACTTTGCCACCAAAATCAGTTAGAGGCATTTCACTGACATTGGCGCCAAAGTGTCTGGCTACTTAGTGACATTAATTTTGCTTAATGTCTTGTTTACACGTATTAAGTAGATAAGTAGGTAACTAAATTTTCACTAAATTTTTAGTGACCTAATTTTAAGTGTATGTCCAAACGTATTAAGGCTCTATAGTTGACTCAAGATGGACGATCAATAATATACTGAAGTCGTAAATTCTTTAATTAAATTAGTTATTGATGAGGTTTTGGAGGAATCAGTTATTGAAATGAAATACCTACTAAAAGGAGCACGACGAAAAACTGAATACGCCACTACGATTGTGAATTTAACTTAATTGTGCTAACCTGTCCAATTGTGTCAAGTGACAGGGCCCGGTTTTTAACTTTACAGAAAAAATAAAAAAATTTCTAATTATCTGGTTAAGTAGTAACTAAATTTTATCTTGCAACTTGCTACTAAATTTTGTGTTTACATGCAATTAAGTCACTTAAAATTTAGTTACCTACGTATCTACTTAATACGTGTAAACCAGACATTACGTCGTGAAAGAATTACAAACCCACTGTCCTGTATATAATAAAATAGTACGGTTTTTTTCTCGTTTCATCTTCTTCAAATCTTTTGGACGAAAACACAACTTAAGAAAACGGGTTTTTTTTTAATTCTCTTTCGAGATTATTGGTTAGGATTTCCCAAATACAATCTCTAGTTTATTATCTTCCTTACTCTCCGTGTGTTCAAAGCCACGACAAATTAAGATGTTTTTCGTATGATATCTTAGGGGCAAGTGAGCAGACGGGCTACCTGATGGAAAGCCGTCGCCCATGGACACTCGTGACATCCGCAGAGTCGCAAGCGCGTTGTCGGTCTTTATGAGGGAATAGGGATAAGGGGATTAGGGAAGTTAGGCCACCGGTAAACTCACTCACTGAACGATACGCAACGCCGTTTTACGCCAGTTTTCTGTGCGGCCGTGGTATCACTTCGGTCGAGCCGGCCCATTCGTGCCGAAGCATGGCTCTCCCACGGCAATTAAGATAGCAAAATTAAGAAATAGTATGTATCAACGATAGCCATACGAGAAGAATGCCTGCAGGATTAACCTTTTAAAAAGTTATGCACTATGTTGTAGCGAATATTTTACAAGCAAAAAGTTTTTTTATCATACTTTAAATGGAAATTTACATACAGATGCTACTTATCCTTGAAGGAGACGAGAAAATTTACCGGTTGTATTAAGATAAGATGCTGAATACACAATTTAAATTGCTTTCAGATAATACTCTAGTGCCCACAACTTCTGGTACTCAGAAATTCATTTGTCGATCTGCGGACCTAAACAGGTCACTTAGCAATATTGCTAAGAGCAATTCATTTTGGGATTTTTCTTGCAAATAACTTTTAGTTTAAAATTTAGCAAAATAGTTTTTTTATACAATCAATTTAAATTAATTTTGATGTAAATATTTTATTAAAACTATTCAATTTTTATAGCAAAATGTACCAAAATAAATTGAATTCCTTTGCGATGTCGTTGTTAGAAACCTTTTTAGGCCTTATAGAACCGTAGATTTTTAAATAAATTTCCGATTTATTTCAGAGTCTAATTTTTTATCAAATTTTATGATTAATGATACATAATATTGCGAAATTCATTCGCATTTAAAACATAAGTATGGATTGTATATAATACTAGTTGTTTCCCGCGATTACGTCCGCATAAAACTTTATAAGTTATCCCGTTTTTACAACTTTTGTTTATTACTGCTCAGTTCCTGTAAGTCGTAGCGTAATTTTTATATATCATATAGCCTTCCTCGATTAATAATAATAGTAATAATCATTTTATTTCAGACCATAAAATACAGATCCATATTTGTTAGTAATATAATTTCTTAAGGGTATGTTAGTATAAATACAAGAGATTGATTTTTTTTATATATGTAATTCAGTGCAGTGTCTCCATATTAGACTTTCAAGCTTAATAGTCTAACCCACACAAAAAAAAATCAGTCAGTACTTCCTAAGATTAGCGCATTTAAGCAAACTCCTACTACTCTAGATATCTTAAGTACATAACATACATTTTAATACCTTATGTATGCATTGAGGTATACTATATGACAAATTATATACTTTGTTAAGAAAACCTATAACAGTCGTGGTCATCTCCGATTTGCCTATTCGAAATATCGAATCGCGCGTATACATCGCTCGTTCTCCACCATTCGTCGTTCACACTTCATACACAAACTTCGATGTACATCGCACAGGGTCAAATGTCGCGAAGATGAGCCGGGGTGACGGGAGGGGGGAGGAGGGAGGTGGAAGGTGCGTGACGTCACGGAGGCTGTTGTATATAGGAGATGCGCGCGAACATCACTCAAGTATTTTAGTGAGCTCTCGTGTGACCATATTGAGATAATAAGATATTAAACAATGAAAATGCTGTGGTGTGGAGTCTTAGCTGTCACTGTAAGTATTTGTAGATGTAGGCTAGATCGCAATGATGACATAAGTGGAAGAAGCGAATAACTAACATTTTACAACCCTCGAACAAATGCAATTTTTCCATAAAATCTTGTAAATTTTTTCTTTCATTATCTAGCTGGCTTGTCTATTTACACATTAAATCCATATTTTTTTAAATTTCAAAGAGTCTATTTACGTAAAAAGTTTTTAAAAATGTTAGTTGTCCGCTTCTTCCACTTATGTCTTCAATTATAGACAGAAAAAGACAGTGGAAGAAGCTGATAGGAATTAAAAACTCTTTTGTTTGCAATAGGGACTTTTCGCTCAGGAAGAAAATTTGGATCCAAAAATATGTAAATTCATAGAATCTACCAGCCATATACGAGTATCTATAGCCAGGTACATAAGCTTAATGATTAAATAGGGAGGGTAACAGGATTTGTGAAGATTATTACAATAAATGAGCAGTAGCTTCAATTTTGTAAAATTTTATAATTAGAGTAATTGAAAAGTAATTTAGTTTTTATTTGTAACTTTTCAAACTAAAAATGGTCTTTTTGTTTTTTTTTTAATTCCTTTACGTTACAGTATTTGTTACTTGAAAACTCTTATGACACTAAACAATGCTAAAAATTAATTCTTTGGATCAAGTCATCAATAAAATTTACTAATATTTACGAAATTCGTAAACTCTTATGTAACCTGTAATTAGTAACTTAGAGACTTTTATGAATGAAAACAGCATCTCAACATTTTTTAATTATACTCTTAAGTATTAAGTGTCGTATACAATACTTTTATTATTGGATTCTTGTGGTTTGAGTTATAACGTTTCAGTACCATGTGAACTACGTACATATATATTATTATGTAACATTACACATACATACATAGTCTTGTTTATTTCATTTTTATTCTTAACAAGCTTTCACACGAGGCTTGGTTCAAGTGGAACTCAAGAATATTTAGGATATTTTTCCAAGATAAAAGTATACCGTGTCCAATCTCCATCCTTTCTTAATATGCCAAAAATCTAGTCAATTGGTTGTTTCGTGAAGACGTAGAGCAAGGTTAAACAAACAAACACACTTTCCCATTTATAGCAATATAATTTTTTTCAGACAAAATCCATCTGTTAGTATTTAATGTCTGGTTTACACGTATTAAGTAGATAAATAGGTATCTAAATTCTAACTTAACTTTAAGTTGTTAACTGCATGTAAACACAAAATTTAGTAGCAAGTGGCAAGTTAAGTCACTTAAAATTGCGTTAAAATTTAGTTAACTACTTATCTACTTAATACGTGTAAACCAGACATAAGTCATCGCGAAGACACACCGAAAACGATCGAAACACGATATTCGCAAAAACTTGCAGAAACCCGGATGCGAGGTCGAATCTAAAATGATGTTGTATTAATAACGCGTTATTTTGTTTCGACTCTGCGATGAGCTGATAGTGAATTGTAATTATTTTTATAACAACTTCATTATCGAATAATCAGGAGTTCATTTTGTATCATTATAGTAATTTGTGAGACATTCATGCATCTTAATAAAAAACATTTTTACGGTCGAATTGAGACACCCCCCATTACGGTAGTCGGTAAGCCGCTGAAACGATTTCACTGAAAATGTGTACGGCGATATTTTTAAGAATAAAGGTCATTTCTGTACAATATTAATATTATGTTCTGTATAGATATAATAATATATTGAGTCGCATATTTATTTTAAAAATATATTTTTTATTCTAAATAATAAATAATTATGTACTTGTGGCGGTACCCACATTAAGCGTAATAATTCTGCATCGCGCTTTCGAAGTTCTTGAAACACGGCGGTATATATACGACAGTTGAAATGTATCACGGGGCTCGGCCTGACCGAGTATAACGCCTCTCTCGGTCGGAAGATCTTCCTTTGGCCACCACGTTCATTACCACATACTTTTATATGTCACGATTTCCCTTTTTAATATTACTACATAACGCAAAGTTAAAATAACTATAATATAGGGCTTAATAGAATAAAAAACACACGATTCGAAATAACTGTACCACGGTCGCGTTTAAGTCTTTTGTATTGAATTAAGAAGGACCCAAACTTACGCTAAGAATGCTTTTATTTTCTTTCCTAATTACCCGACCGCGCTAGAAGGAGGGTTATGTTTTTCGAGAGTATGTATGTATGTATTTATGTATGACTCCTTTGGTACGCTCTGCAGCCTAAACGGCTTGATGGTTTTTAACGTTTAAGTTAGATTCGTCTTGATAGCGCAAGTGACACTGGGTACATTCAAAAACAAAAACTGCAGATTTTGAAGTCAAAATAATTATGACGTTCTAAAAAAATATTTTCCGCCCGTTCAGGACGAGAAGGGTATCAAAATTAACGGCTTTAAAAAGCCATTCTAGAAATATACATAACTCGATGTTAAACTTGCAATGGTTCCTACAGTCGGGTTTTGTTTTTGAAAATTTAGCTTGTTACGGCTTTGGCGCATTTTGACACTTATCAGTTGGAGACTCTCGTATCTTTAACATATCATTACGTCGTCTATATCAACGTTATCTTACGACAGCGGAAGTGCACTCGATAATTGTACGTTCGTGTACAGCCTACAGCTAAATCATCGTGTGCCAAATTTAGCTCTTATGCCTTTATGAATAAGGCCTAAAAGGGGCAGCTTTCGCAGTAAAGGCCTCCGGGAACATCTTGGATGTGGATCGTTATCGCTAATTGTAGAGGAAGATGGCGTTTGGATGTTTGTTATTTATATGTGGAATTTCGTAACTATAACATGATATAACACCGACGACCTCTGTGGCTCAGTTGGTAAGCGCGTTTGTAGCTTAAGCCGAGGGTCGCGGGTTCGAATCCCGCCGACGAAGCAAGTTTTTAAATGTCTTGGATGTGTATTAAATATGTTTATCATGTAATAAAAACTTTAAATATTTGTATAGTATAAAAGTATTAAATATATTTTCGTTGTAACACAAGTCCCTCGGGTACTTAGCACTGGGCCAGACTAACATGGTGTGAGGCGTCCATAGATATTATTATTATTGTTATTAACACTTAATATACTAATATCATAAAAAGAGAAGAGTGTGTGAGTGAGTGATATATATATTTTTATGATATTTAGGGGATAAGCGAGCAGACGGGTCACCTGATACACTCGAAACATTCGAGTAGCAAGTGCGTTCCCGGCCTTTATGAGGGAATAGAAAATGGGAATCACTCACTGAACGAAACACAGCACCACCGCCGTTTCACGCCAGTTTTCTGTGAGGCCGTGGTGTTACTCCAGTCGAGCCAGCCAATTCGTGCCGAAGCATGGCTCTCCGATAGCAAAAAATACTAATGTTATAAAGAGGAAAGAGTGTTTGTGTTTTCGTCGTTACTTTAACGAGCGAAACGAAGCACCGAGTTATATTAAAATTATAACAATAAAAATTATAGTATTATCGGCACACGTAAAAGAAAATAATAAATTGTTATATAAGTTTTTAACCAACAAGTACAATGAGGGAAGTTGAAAATATTTTGGTCGGGTTATGTCATACTCAGCCGACAGATCACGACTTACATGGAAGTATTCGAAAAAATTTGGCATAAGCCGGTATTCTGGATTAACACATAGGCTACTTTTTACGTGGGTATAACCGCGGGGTACAGCTTGTTATAATTAGCAGCCTTTTTGTCGTTATCTGTTATTTTTTGTAACTTTATTCCTTGTTCAACTATTAAATAATCATATTAATAATATTTACATCATTAAGAAAATGTTTGTCCGAGTAACACTTTATTTTGTGACATTTGTGTTCATACAGTAACACAAACACAATATTTTCTATTTCGCTTCAGTTTAGGTACAACTTTAAATTTCAAAGAAGGAGGCATATTTTATACAAAGCCATAGATGAAAATAAATAAGGAAAATAGTGAAGAAAACATTGAAAAGGAATTTTTATGCGGTTATATTCTTTTTACACACTTAAAACTCTACATGGGGCTAACTTGCTTGTCCTGTATTTAAAGGTAGGGGAGGTGACAGTGTTATTTTTGTTGTAACTCAAGCGTAGTGGAGACCGAGTACTTTTTTTCAATTACGATTTACGTAATTGAAAAGAAGTTCCAATTTATAGAAAAAAAAGTCCATTTTTTATTTTAGCGGTGGCTTAAGACGCTACAGCCATTAAGCTCAAAAAAAAAAAAAAGAAAATCAATGGAAAAAATTCTTTACATCGAATGTTTGTTACATGATTTTAGATGGTAAGGCCGAATGTGTGCCGTAAAATATCTGGGATTATTGTTACAAAAATATGAGGCTTTGCTTTTTATTTTATTACAGGCTTATCTTACAATTAAATCATAATTGCTTTATGTGAGAGTGTTCTTTTGCGTATTTTGAACACCCCCTGTCTTAATCTGACGAATTCGATGACATTTCGGTACTTAGAAGTAGCTTTTTAAGAACCGAATTAACTAAGAAATCTGATTGCTATACCATGATAACCAGAGACATGTAGAAAGCCTACTCTAGCTTAATCTGATGCGCTCGAGTAAATATAAAAATCCCCTCTTTGGCTCCCCTACTAATTAAGCTGTTTTTGTTGCTATAAACAACTTTTACGTAAAAACTTACAAGGAATGTTGTTTATTCCAGAATACTTTTGCATAGTCAATGTTAATTATTTTTTAAATTTTCTCATTGTTATTTTAAAAATGAAGTAAGTTTTATGTGATACCAGTCAATGAACGTTTTATTTATGCCCCGAATATATAGAATAATACATAGAAATTGCAATATAGGCAATCAGAATGTGTAAATACTTAAAAGTCGTATTATAAAGTTACCAAAAAAATTCAGCCAGCGAAAGACTTTTAAAGAGATTTTCTTAATAATTATACAACAAAAGTAATGAATAAAGTTATCTACTACTAAAAATGATGATATTTTATCTGTAGCCTACAATTATTTTGAATGAAGACCATTGATTTATCAAAATGGCCTTTTCCAACATATCAATGCAAATTTAACGACGCATATCAAAATATCTCACAACATTCCATCGTCGAATTCGGTTTTTTAAATTTGATTCGGGTGTGAAAGCTTTTTTCTCGATTTAATTTTAGAATTTCCGGTTACGTCCGGTTCGCCTTGAAACTCATCCTGGCTGTTCTCGGAAAAAATTATGTATGCAATTTGAAGGTTAAGACTTTGAGTATTTTACGAAATAAAACAAAAAATGGTGTTAGGGTGAGACGTGCCGGGGCCGGATATTAAAGTTTGACCTCTTAGGTGTCTTCTTTACACTTACTAAGAAGAAAGAAAGAAATTAACTTTATTTGGTAAAACTTACATTCAGAGTAAAAAAAATAAAAAGATTTCAATATTAAGTGTTTGTTACCAAATTGGCCCCTACTCAGCATGTGTTGCAAACACAGTTTACACCGCCGTTTTTCTGTAAGAGCCATTTTAAGTAGATAAGTAGGTAACTAAATGTTAACTTAATTTTAAGTTAATAATTTCACGTAAACTACAAAATTTAGTATTAAGTTGCCAGTTAAATGACTTTATTTATTTAACTACTTATCTACTTAATACGTGTAAACAGACAATAAGTATGTCAAATCGTTAAGAAACTGTATAAACTACAAAACTAACTCGTTAAGTTGAACGATTTTTTAAAATAACACAATATATTAAGTGACTAAGTAGGAAATCTTGTTTCTTGTTTTTATTACTTGTATATCAATTTAACTGTAATTACTGAATATAATTCGTTCAAATAAATGCTTAGGTGAAGTAGAGTGAGGTCACGTGACACGATGTGTTCTTCTTCTTCTTTTTTTATGGCTCCGTAGTGAATTGCCAATGTCAGAGTGTGATGAAGAACACGATGTGTTGTGATCGTAATAACGACCTCATGTTGTCCGTCATCTTCAAAGTTCAAGATTAGGAGGCCAGGCGACGCGCGCTCAGCCGTTAAGTATGATATTATGTATGACGAATATAGATATATTAGGAAGTTGGTTTGGCTCGCGGCGCGGAAAAGTTTTTCATTAACAATAGTAGCCTATGTTACTCTCCATCCTTTCGACTAAGTGTATGCCAAAAATCAAGTCGATTGGTTGCTTCGTGATGAATCGTATGGAGAAAGGAGAGGCAAATAAATACACTTTCCTATTTATAATTCTAGTATGGATTTATTTAGGATTAGGGACGAGAAATAAAAAACTATAACTTATTTTTTTTTTTGAATAATTTTTTGAAAAATCTCTTCATTTATTATAAGAAAACGTGTATAAGTACCTTTGTACGGCCATTTTTTTAGTATTCACATTCGCTAAATACAAATGTTTAAGTCCCTCAATGACTTCACTAATTCTCAAGACTTTGGCACCTACAAGAGTTACGAGTAAAAATTGCAATGTTTTTTGTTTATGAAAAAAAATGTTTTGAAAATAGAAGGACACGAATAAAGAGTGTCCATATTTTTTGTGTTTTTTTTTTATGAATATGTTTCATGTATTTTTATGATGGTACATCGCAAAACTATAAATTTTCTAGATACAGCATCATTACTGTCTACTTATTTTTGGATTATATCCCTTATGCTATATTCGCGCAAGCAAGGATACTGCTATAAAAATGCTATAAAATAGTTGTCACACAGGATACTTGGTGGCAACAGGATAGTAAAATTCTATTTTTGCACATACATTTTATAACATTTTTCTATAGAAAATATTAAATATCTTATAAGAAGTAAAAAGATTAACACAAAGGTTAAATAAACGCTAAAGATGTTAAATGTCCTCTTTATAATTTCAGCATCCACTTAAATATATAATAAATATTTTTTCTTGATAAATGTTGTTTTGTTATCTTGTCATGGACCTTTCTAGAAAGTCTGAAGGGCAAAATGTAAGCTAAAGTCCTAAGAACGACGTAATAGCAATATTGCAAAGGACATGCTCCGCTATTCATTGGATACAATCTATTGGATAAGTTACGCTTTATTGTATATTTTTATTTTGAGACATGAATTTTTCCACTTTTTTGGTAAAAAGTGGCCCCGTGCGAGTTTCTTACGCCGGTACTTCTCGCACGGCTAGTTCCCGAACCGGTGGTAGGTCAACATGTAGACATTCTGTAAACATTCGTTTCCAATTGACTCAGAAATAAATGATTTTTTTATTTATTCATTTTTGCAGATTTTGTTAAAAAATCGAATAGTTTTGAGTACCAAATCAATTCAAAGTGACTGTGAAATTAGTGTTTTGCAAAATTAGAAGTTATTTGCAAGAAATATGACAAAATGAATTGCTTTTAGCAATATTGCTAAGTGGCCATTTCAAATTGTCTGCACTTGTAAAATATTTGTTCTTGATATCTTATAATGTTGTTAACTTCTCTTGTCCTGACCTTTCTAGAAAGTTTAAAGAACAATATGTAATAGATACTTCTTATCCCAATGCTTCTGTGTTATAAATTATTTGACACGGGCGAACCAACAGGTAAATTTTGGCAGTAATAAGTAAGTAAGTAAGTAATTGTACGTTTATTTGCAAAAACATGGTAGTAATAATAAGATGGTACAAAGTCAAATAGTACACATGTTTTGTCGGATAT
>JAOTAV010080192.1:0-12527 GCA_026546445.1 Cyclargus thomasi | reverse complement strand
TTACCGGAAGTGTTGCCTGAGTCCACGATCGGTCGTCAAATTTAATATTTAGAATTTTGGAAAGCGTATGTTTGAGGGTGTCGTCTAAGCTCTGAAGAAGTTTAGGAAACTTCCAGAGCTGACAACACCGCAAAACGTACGTAAATTTGGGAACGAAAAGACAATGCCGAATGAGAGTAAAAGCCATGTGACTGTTAATTTGGAGGAATTGGACTGACTGTTAAAATGGAGGATTAATAATTAAATTCAATCTATTGCATGTTCAACATAAATTATACAAAGAACGTTTAAAGAATAAAATTGTATAAATTATATATTAATAATAAAATTTGAACAAGGAAATAGATTTACCGCCTTTACTTGACACTGACCATGGCTATGTAGACGTGGCGCCATATTAAGAAGATAAAGATAAATAATCTGTTACTGTCAGTCAGTCGTCACAAATGTCAAAACTTGCCGCCGGTTTTTAAAAGGAATTTATATATTTATCGTTTGTTAATAATTATGGACAATAATAGTTACAAAAATGAAGAAAAAAGAGTATGTTTTAAAGTTCCACATAGAATATATGGAAATTTATACATTACGTACAATGAAAAAAGTTCGCTCACAGTGTTATGGAATGTTTATCAAGTATTTGTATACGAAGACCTATTTGAAAGTCCTAGAGTATTCATTCCAGAATTTAACATTTCCAATGTAATCGTATGTAGTAATTACCTAATTTTTCTGGATGATAACGGTAATATTCACATAACACCCCTAAAATTCAAACACTCAGCACAAAAGCGACTGAAAAGTAGCTTTCAACAAAGAGAACAATGTGTTAAATGTGTTGCAAACTTTGATGAAAGTACTATATGTATAAAATATACATCGGACAATAATTATTACTTATGTGTGTACAAAGTAAGCACCGATTTTATATTAGATAGTGAACATAAAATCAATATTGATACACTATCACTGTCAAATTTTGAAGCCAAACCATGGATTTTTCATACTTATTCAGTAAGTTCATTAGAATATGATAAATTAAAAGACTACTACCAACACAAAGAAACTTGGAAAGGCCATGTAATTGTTGTTTTTAGTGTAGATAGAAAAAATGTGTTTAGTGTTTTATATAGCAGCAAAGCTAATAGTGAAAGTTTAGTTCCTATCAAACTGTATGCATCTCCCTCAGAGATAGCAGATGTCCTTATGGTAAGAACAAATAACATTCATGTTATATTGGGACTGACTATTGGAACTTTAATAAAAATTCCACTCACAAAACCAAAAAATGATACTAAAGTTATACATTTAAATGCTGCTATTGGTAAATTAATTTCCATTGGCGAAGGTTTAATGTACACAGATGGAAATAGAATGTGGAAATCAGAAGAAACATTCACAGAAGCAATAAAACTTAGGATATGTTCAGTAGCACAAGTCAGAGACTTTGTTGTAATTAAAGATAAACTATTATGTACTACATTTAGCAATTTAATTTATTTACTTCCAATAAATAATTTAGTATTGGAAGAATTACCTGAAAACAAATACTATCCAGCTAGGGAAGTGCTTAACAATGATGATTGCGTTGCAAAAATTTTTAATGAAGTTGCAAAATCTAATGAAATTGTGAAGAAAATCAAGGAAGAAGAAAAGTATTTAACAACATTATCACTGGCTAACAGGTGTGACATTCTAGACGAGGTAATTGTCTACAAAGTAGAAGTTTATGAAACATTTGGTGATGTACCAAAAGAAGATTTAACATTAGTTGAAAATGTTAGAAACTATTTTAGTGGGGATATAATTTGTCTTCAAGTAAATATTAATATAAATCCTCTTAACAAATTTGTTGAGTTGTTATCAAATATGTTTGGCAATTTAATGATACATATAACCATACTTACTCGCAGGGAATGCATAAAAACCTTAAGTGTTAATGTTGAAGGTCAATTGAAAAAAGCCAACATAGCAGTGCCTGTTTGCACAAAGAAGACTGACTTAAACCGAGTATTCATTAAAATTAAACTAATAAGTAGTATCACTGAAGTATTCAACTCTAAACAAAATATGTGGACAGTTCTTCACTGCAAAACAATTTATTTAAATTCTGAACACTTTATCAAGACTAAGGCCAGTCATATTTATTCTAAAGCTGAAGAATTAGTTGACCCATTATATCAAGCAGCAGTTTCTCATTTTGGGCACTTATATAGATTTAACAAGCAGAAAAGACAAGCCATTGAGTGGTTGTTGTATGCCAAACTACCAGAAAATTATCAGGATATTAACTATAAAACATACATACAGTCACATTTCAGTACAAAAAGAGCTGATATTATACTAAAACAAATTACTTCTGAAGAATTTTTAAAATCTAAATGTGAAGTTCATTTTGAAATTGGAAATGATAAAATTGTATTAGAAATAATAAATGATGGATTTTCTAAACCTTTGCTTAGGATAAGATGTATAAATGTTGAAAAAGCTTATCACATAAGAAACTTTTTGTCTAAACTTGTAACTAATAATTTTATTGACTTCGAACCAAGCAAAGAATTTGTGGACCATGAGTTATATTCGACAATAGAGGTAAATCATACATTTTACGAATATTTCTTTATAATTTTTACTAATATCTGGTTAACTTTCAGTTTAATGATAATAACAATTTGAAACTTTGTTGCAGAAGTTCCAGAGAACTCTTCAAGATATAACTAACAGATCATATTTAAACACGGAATTTATAAAAATATTTGAGAAGTACCAGAGAGCTGTCATTGGAAAACTTACTATTTAGATCTTTATTTTTTTATACATCCTCTACTTGCATCGACTTTCTAATTAAACTGGTTTGTTGTAAAAGTAAATAAAATACAAAGTTATATTAAAATCTATATTTTAGACCATTCGCCTCAACAGCTCATTGATCTTGTCTTCACGGTTGCCAAAGTCACCACCGTCCACATAGTGGATGGTCTTTTTGCGCCAGCCTCCAGTGGGGTTGTTCAACTTGAATGGCCACAGGAAGTTGCTGGCGTACTATAAAAACAAGAGATAAATTAGATATTACTACCACACTTAATCTTTATATACAAATCATATTTCTTATTTGACAACTTTTTATTTTTTTATTTCTTAATTTAATTACAAACATTGTTACAAGTATTTATTTCGTTGATTTTTACCTTGAATTTGTCTCCAACTGTGAAGATCTCGTGAATGAGGTCCTCAATACAGATGATGTTGGTCTTGCCGAGCTTCTCCTCAATGGTCTTGTTTGATTGGATGGGCACTCTCTGACCATTGATCTTAGCAAAACCGCGTTTGTAGATAAGCTAAAACAAAATTTTATGAATATAAAATATAAACAAGCAAGCAAAATATTTTATACACATTTAAAAGGCTTTCATCAATAGAATGCTAAGATACTACTAAAGATTAAGGAAAAAATCTTTCAGTTTTAAGTCAAGTTTTGAAGCCACAGAAATAATAACATGGCAATACTATAACTGTCTCACACTCTTGACTTATGAAATATTGAACATCACAGAAATAATTAAATGTGAAAAATATAATCACCTCTCGCACACTCTTAAGGTTAGGATATCCCCATGTGATATAGGGCTCAGCAATACGGAGCATGTTGATGGTGGCCTTGTTTAGTTTGATGAACACACCATTGTTGATTTGACGCAGTCTGAACAGCTGCAAGACTTTGCGAACCTAAAATTATAGAATAAGCTTCCATTACTTTGTCAACAACAGATTGTCAAAACCCTAACCTTCAAAGGGAAACCCTTGTCTAGTTAGTAGTAGTAAGGTATGGATCAACATACCTACATGTAAGAAATGTCGGAAGTGATTTTATAAAGACAACCTAAATTCCTTACCTTAGGTGATACCTGGTTGATACCACGAATACGGATGACAAAAGCGAGCTTAGCCTCACCAGGAACATAGTAGTTGCCGCGGTTGCGTGCCTAGACAAAAAAGTTGTAAAATTTTAGTTATTTTAACATTTTATTTCACTCAATGATGTTACATACTATAACTGCATGTTAAGGAACAAATATAAATATCCTTACTTGTCTGACTAGCCTAATTTCATCTCGCTCCTTAATGCGGTATTCTTTAACATACTGTTCAGCCCTCTTGAAGATTTCTTTCCTCTTCTTAACTGCCGCTGAACGCCTTTTGATGGTAACCTGTAACAAATCTTTCATTAGAGTAGCTCTATTTCAAAATTGCCTTTAGTTTGTTTGCAGTTTAATGTCAGAAAATAAAATGTAACATCACATTCATCAGATGAACTATGCCTTTATATTTTGCTATCATCATAAATAAACTTAGGAACAATTTAAAAGTAGATTGCATTATCAAATTGAGTAAATAGTCATATATTTTGGACCTTGGTATTTTATATTTTGGAAGAGTCCAATTTAGACAGTATCAATGTTTACTATATATTTTATTTGCTTGTAATAAAATGAAGCCAAGCTCACTTAGCATAATACTCACCTGAATGCGGCGAGCGCGGAGAGCCTCCCTGCGTTTGCGGTGCTTGAGCACTGACTCTGGGACAGCAGGCAGCTTCTTGCTGTCCTCCTTACCCTTCACAACTTTCTTCTCGGCCGGAGCCTTTTTGTCTGTTGTCGCGACCATGGTGCTAAAATATACCATAAAATAATTCAACTGTTGAAATGTTTACTAGGTTAGGGTAATATTTAGGTCTGAAATAGCTACAAATCATAATAAGGGAGTAGTGCAATAATAAAATTAGATGATCATGGCAAAAATCTGATTGATCGTATGTTATTACTGATTTAAGGCGTCGTATTCAATCCGTTTGTAAATTATTTACATATTGACATTAACATGATGCATGGAGCCATACAAAAATTTAGGTTAGGTATAAAGACATTACAAAATGAAATGTGTAAATTGGTTCTGCTATTTCTTCAATATAAAGAAAGCAGTTATAGGCAATACACAATGAAATAAGGTCAGAATGATACAAGGATCAAAAGCTAGGCACCATCAACCACGACGGTACCACCGCTACACAAAAACAATCACGCACAAGTTTGTGAACAAATTATATGAAAATAAACACTGCGAGCCTATCGCTTTTAATATTTAGCACTTATTTCTATATTTTCACTAGTAATTTATTAAATATTTTATTAACCTGCGCGACAAAACTCCACGCGGCACGTGTGTCAAATTATGAAAAGGAGGAAAAAACCATAAATTTCCGGTAATCGGCATGGACCATAGTCAAAGTAAATTTTTGTACATAGCAACAAAATTCTGCGGGAAAATGAAATTTTCAGTTTCTATAGCGACTAATATTGTTGAATCAACATAAAATATTCTTATTCTTGCGAATACTATTAATATTAAGACAAATAGCATTTATAGTCAATATGAACTGCAATATGGTTGAAAAAGATACTCAATTAAGCGCTCTGGATGTTGGCGAGCTGGATTTGTTTGTACAAAGTATGGAACCATGGCCTATAGAGGCTATTGGTAATCAAGCGTAAGTATATATTATTATTTTATGAATATAACTACCGCCAATTAATATGCTAATATTGATAGGTAGGTGACTGGTATGTATCACACAATTGTAGTGGCGAAAAAGATTTTGATCATTTATTGGATCATGAGACCCAAACACAAGTATTTCAATATCAGTTTCTGGAAATAGTAAAGTGTTATTATTGACAAAGTGTTGTTTATTATAAATCGAATACAATGTATGTAATTCGAAGAATAATTTAATTGCTTTAATCAAAATCAGACCCTGAATACCCTATGGAGGAACAACATCCAGTTTCTCATTTATTATTATATGTTATTTTCATACATTTATAAAATATCATTTATTTAGATAAATATCATAACAAAACAAAATATCATAAGCTCATGATACAAAGTATCACAGGCCGTGTTCGGTAGCGTGTTTTCATGGGTGCATGCGCGCGCAAAATATCTTATGCGCATGCACTGTCATGACGTCACAAAAAATTGTAGTTCGCGCAGTATAAAATGTTACAGCGCATGCTTCAAAATACGCTACTGAGCACGGCCAATATCATGAAATTCGAAAACAAGAGACTGCGTCGGAATATTGTTGCTAGTAAAAATAAATGCTAGGTTCAACTTATAGTAGCCAGACTATTATACCCATAGAACACAATTACTCATGTAGATTACACCTTATTTTAAGGTGGTTGGACTGGCACATACGACTCCAAAAATTAAACCAACAAGCTGTTTTGGAAGCTTCTACCATCCAAGAAGAAATTACTAAAGAGACGCTAATTTCATACGGCAAAGTAAGTACTGATTTTGCTTTCTAAAGTTTTTCCCTACTTAATCTAAAAATATTTTTTTGTTGTTTCAGTTGCCCGTTTTAGTGCACGAAGCAATATGTATCCAGGTATGGCGCTTAAAAATTTACCCTAAAATACTGAAATCTCAAATCCCCCTGGCGAACACATTTGGAATCTACATGGTGGTAAGTTTATCAGTATCATGCGCTAAATAGAAAATTATTTGCTGGCTATTTCAATTTATTAAATTCCCTACTTATAAATTATTAACTCTTAAGGCGTTAATACTGCTTTTATATTTTAGGAATACATAATTTGATGAACCTATCAAATAGAAAATAATACTTTTTGTTTCTCTGGAAATATATTGTGAGAAAAGTCTTATGTGCTTTTATTTCAGTAAATTATCTATAATCCGAATAGGTTATGGGCCCAGCGCTCTTCTAACACTCACTAACTTCCTACAATTTTCAGTTGTACCACGAAGCAGCTACTATAGGTCTTCTAGAAACAGTATTATTTCACGAGGATGGTGCTCAGTGCATCAGCGAAGTAATAATAGATCTGCTACATTATTCCATTGAACAATTAACATCGCTTGTAGTTATGCTAAAGTAAGCGTTATTAATTTACCAATTAACTTGCATCAGATTTTTTACAAATGGAAGAAATAGTATAACGTTAGTTAAACGTATACTAAGTTTATAGAAATATTTTTACAGTGTTAACTATCTTGGATCGAACAGTAACAATAGTGAAGAAGAATCGATACTTGAAGAGCTAGACCGACAGAAACGCGATCTGCAGTTCGATATAAGCATGAGATGCATCTCTATTGTGCGGTAAGTTTGTAAAATAAAAAAATATTTTTTCATTATTGTCATATCCCATTTATTTTCATTTAAAAGACATCTGTAGTACTCTGATTGGAAAATTCAAATAATATGAAATAACATTACTTCGAATTTGTAACCGTTTTACAGGTATCTCGCTGAGCATATGGAGTCCACAGGAGTTGGGGCCACTTTATCGACTAATATCTACAAAACTCACGATGTGCCATCATTGCTTTGCCATCTAATACAGTTACAGCCTTGGAGAAAAGTTGACGACAAGGGGAACTTGTTAATGTTTAATTGTGAGAAACTGATTACAGATCTGTACATTATTACTACAAAATCCTTCACTTCCTTAATTCTTTAAATTTTCAGTAACATTTTGTGCAAACTTTTATTTTCGCTTGAATGATTAGCTTACTTAGCAACTTACTGAGAGTCAAGGAGAGCTTTCTAGAAGCTCAAATATACTTACTCTTTTTTGTTCTATAATGCTACAGACGGTCGCTGGTCCAAGCCTTCTGCGGAGGAGTTGTCCCAGCTGCATCGAACAGAGGCGCAGCTTTGGCTCTGTTTTCGGCAACTACTGCTAGAACCTCGTCTTACTCATTATTATACGATCGAAGAATGTCGCCGAGCTGCCTTTTGTAGCGTAAGAACACGTGTTTTTGTCTTTGATTAGGATGTTTGAGAATAAAAATTGCATCCATATTATATAGTTATGCTTAAATTCAGTGCGGTGAGTTTGCATATTTATTAACACTCGAACATCGTCTCGTCGCCTCTCGACGTATCGCTTGGCAAGTGGCAACAAAAAAAGATTATTCGAAACTGCTATAATTAATTTTATCAATTTGAATATTATGTCTTTTATTCAGCTGGAAGCGAAAATATCGGACTTGATGTTGGACCAGATCCCGCCATTAGGGGATCTGAAGATGTTTTTATGTCGACTTGCTGTAGGGGAATTCTCAGGTCTTCACAACCGCGCTAATGGAACTAAAAACCCTGGTTGCACTCTGATAGAGGTTGTCCCACAGGTAATAGCAGTTTCTCAACATTTTGTTTCACAATATATATATTTCAAAATAACTATTATGTATTTATGAAATTATAGATAAAAGAAAACTATTTAAAGGAAGTTCATAAACGATCGAAGTTAATAAGTAAAGCTCAGATAAAGAACTTCCAAATGGATGGTTCTGATGAGTCGAGGAACATGGCAAAAACGATACTGGAATCCTACACCAGCGACGCTGCTCTAGCGCTCGACAGCGGCGGTGCTAAGTGCGCCAAATGTGGAGACAAGGCCAACAAAAAATGTTCAAGATGCAAGACTGAGTGGTACTGTGGAAGGTACAAACACAAATTTCCCACCACTCTTTCCTATAGGCAAACAGCAGATAAAATAGTATAGGTCCTACAGTAGCTTACGCTTACAACCAGTATTTCTAGAATCCAGCGTTATTGTTAAAATAAGCCTGACACCAGTCTGTATTACAAAGTATGTTAACATTTTCATTCAATCCAAGAAGCATTTTATCTAGGTTCCTCAACTTAACATTCCACACTTTATAGAAATTTAAACAATACCCCAGGTTTACTCATAGTAATGAATGATGAATAAAAAAGTTTTCTGTTTCAGGGAATGTCAAGTGCAGCAGTGGCCAAAACATAAAGATATTTGTGACCAATTTGCAAACCTCTGTGTGTAATTTTTTGCCAGGTTATGCTTAATAAAACTAGTGAGATTTTTTTTGGGTTTTATATTTTCTTACACATTACACCTATGTTTAGCTTGATGACTTAAGGTAATCCTTCAGCACATCCAAGGCGGGTGTCTCCTCTCCGTAATCCTGTAAAGAATAAGAGTAACTAATTATTCTCTGTAACAATATTAGTTTTTAGAGTCAATAGATCAGAAACAGCTTTAGCCAGGCTTGCTGCCTGCCCATGCTTTTGAATAATCTAACAAATATTCTTTTACTTAATGCTGCAAGGCTAATTAATGAGTAATAAATGTTTGAGTGATAGGAAAGTTGCCTGTACAAGTGGCACGACACCATAGGGTCAATCAAGTTTACTATAGCGCAGAAATGTCACTTGTAACTCAATGAAATAGTTACAGTGTTCGTGCATGCGCAAAAAAGTAATACAAAATAATATGTTTGAAATTTCTTCAAAAGACTTTTAGTTTCATTAAGAAATTACTAAAACGCTGTATGAACACTTTACTCACTTTGATGACTACACATGAGCATCCAACAATCTTTCTGGCCTTGCCGTCTTTGTCAATTTTGCATAGTCCAGCCCATTCACCAAGTTTCTTGTTGTTGTCCACCTGTTAAAACAAGTAACTATTTAGATTCCATTTCTCATATTGGCATACATAGTTCAATAATTATAAAACAGTAAATGTCTGGATGCTAGGAAAGTTGACTCATCATATTGTGAGGCACCATAGGGGCACACAAGTTTTTCTGCGCTCATAATGTGCCTTTTATGCTATAGAAACACAATGGCTCGTGCAGAGCGTCAATTAGGTAAAATATTGATTTGCTCTCATTGCTATTGTTGAATATTTGAAAAGGATAATCATAATGTGTTTTACCTTAACAAGCGGGATTCTGTGTTCATTGCAGAGGGCCTGCACAAGCTTTTTGTATGCAGCCTCATCGCAGTTCTCAGCCAGAACACAGAGAACAGCTTGTCTCCTGTAAATTAAGATTTTTTCTTAGAGAAAATTACAAGCTGTTATAGAATACATAGTTTGTTAAGGGGTAAACAAAATGTGAAGTAGTCACATTAAACATAAATTTAATACTTAACTGTTTGAAAGGAACACAAATTGAATCAAAATGTTGCACACTTGGGAGGCCACAACCTTCAATTAAAGTGAAATGGTACTATGTGTATGCATTTAATATAGGCTACAATGTTGATCACACCTCCTTAATTAAAGGTATGATATTTCCATATAACACTAAGCTAGAACAGCCAAATGTTACATGAATAATGATGGTTTGAGTACCATAGCCTTATACATAATAACAGTTAACCTGAAAACATGCAAGTTACTATTGATACTGATAACTTAAAATGGATAAATAACATATTGTTTAACTTACTTGTCGAGAGCCTTAGCGGCTTCGTGGAGACCGTGTACTAATCCACCGTGGATGAGCGCGGTTTTCAGTACTTCTTGAAGGGCTGTGTTTGCATCCATAGCACCACCGCTCAACACGGGGTTGTTGGGTACTTCACTAAAAGAATAGATTGATTAGATATGGAAGAAACAGACATTATACAACCTAGGAATGAAATATAGCAGTTGAAGTCTACAGTAGAAGTCACAAGTGAGGTTATGTTGACATGAACTACTAACCAATAAAATAGCATAAATGCACAAAATTATTCCGACAACATAAAACTATATTTATTGTTATAAATCAAGGGTAAAAACTTATCGACATGAGGAAGTATATTATGCCTAAAAAAATTACTTACACTTCGACATCGGCCATGGTTTAGATTATGTTTTATAAACCTGAAATAGGTAAATATACGGATTAGTGTCACTTTATTCATTCTGATATTAAATACTGTATCCACTGAATTTAAATGATTAGCGAGATATTTGAAGATTCAGAAAAATTAAATACAGGCACTTTTGACACATTACCTTGCGTCTCCAAAAAAGACTTGAGTTGCCATTTTGATAGCTGACATTAATTCAGTGTTGACATTGTTAAAAAGAAAAATATAAATATATAATGTTGCCATAACACATTATAAAGTCACCCGTAGCCTGAAGGCTTTCTTGAAGGCCATAGGCCATAGCGTAGGCCAGAGGCTGCGCGTTATTACGATATTGCGTAACCCTTCGTCTGTCGATATCAGCCTCATGGAATACTGTTGTCTGTGTGACACCCTCTTGTGGAATGGCACCCGACTCCGCTTTCCCGGTCAAATTGAAGTGTTTATATATATTTTAATTTTCTATAATATTGCAATTAAAACTAAATAAAAAGGAGACTTGAACATAAAGGAAAATAAATAATATTTAATATATTTATATTCTGTCAAATAGGTTTCGAAATTTGCAGGATCACCACTTACTTTCGGTATTGTTTCATATCATTCATATGGCTACACTATTTCCGGTATCTATAAAAGATTTTGATACTTTTATCAAATTCAGTTTAAAAAACAAGTTGCTTACATTTTTGCATGATTTTTTGCCTTAAAAAACAATATTAATTCATTTGTAATTTATCAAAGACTAGCTTTTTCCCGCGGCTTCAATCACGATTCGCGTGGTATTTGAAAATCACATGATGTTTATCCAAGACCAGAACCAGAAGTTTAAGCATAGATTTAGTTGAGCTGCAATTTAGCCTATGCTTTCAACTAAATCTATGCTAAAAATCAATTAGATTGGTAGCCTCGAGAAATTATTATAGTAAAAAGTTACTTAAGAAGATATATTGCTTATTGAAATAAAATCTTATAAAATATACACTCCAGCCGTCAGTCATCGTTGTCCTCTTTCTCGTTAGTGTCGGGGGCGTTTTAGTCCTGTATTTCGGAATATTTTGTAATGCTGCTTTCTTTCCTTAAATTAATTAATAGTATTCCAATATCTTCGTAGAGGCGCAATACTGGCAAGCGGCTGACAAGTGACAGGCGAGACGAGGCGAGTGCAATTATTATTTACAGTCTCGCACCCTAACGGTCTCGCTGTATCTCGGCCAGAGTGTACATCCACTATTACATGAATGACAAGAACTTTCTTCACTTTTGGGGTTATTTAGCTGCAAAAAAGAAAGATTTCAATGAATACTATTTTGCCGTACAAGTTACTTATATTATGCATTCACTTAAGATTAGCATGTATGTTTTATTAACCCTCTGTCAAAAAAAATGTCAATTCCATACAAAACGTGATTGTAAACAAAGTGAAAAAGTCTAAGCGTCTACCTCTTTACTAAATCCACAGACTTAACGCTTTGACTGCACCGACGATTTATCTTGACTTTGACTAGACTTTAGACTTGACGAAATATTGTAATGTTGCTAAGATTATTGGACCAAGAAAATTGGTTTCCCGCCTTTACTTGACACTGTTCATGGTCATAAAGCCGTAGCGCTATAAAAAATAAAAAAAGAAGAAGGAGTTTTAGCGGGGATTTCAGAGAGTGACGTTGTGAGTTTTGTATTTTTTGTGAAATTTGTGTTATTTCGGTTTTTAATGTGTGATAATGGTAGAGTATCGAACAATAAACATTCGTTGTTATGCACAAGTGTGGACAAGTGATACAAATTCAAGAAACGTGCTATTTTGTGT
>JAOTAV010080191.1:0-37460 GCA_026546445.1 Cyclargus thomasi | reverse complement strand
TTATACTGCACTTTGAGCGTATTGATAGTTCGCTGCGTATGACTTGTCCATAGGCTACATGTATAAAATGTTTGGGCATAGGCTCGAAACAAGGTATATTTAACACCATCTTAACATTTAGCAAACCTGCGGGCCAACATATTGCAGCGAACTGCCATTCCTCGGCGTTCACATTCAATGTCGGGATCATCGTTGAGGTTTTCGTCTACAATATGACCTAGATATTTAAACTGTGTAACCCTCTTTAGCGGTTGGTCGTTCAATATCACAGGTGGAACAGTATCGGGATTCTTGGTAGATCTTTACTAGCTAGCTAGCTTTGAAAACCATCAGGTCATATATAGAGCCGGTGTCACCGCTTACTCGTAAAGTGTCTAATAGGTCAGTGTAGGCTATCTACAATTTTTTTGACAGAATCTCCATTACAACATCCATTAAAAAAAGATGTGGATAGACTATATGACACTTACCCGTAAAGATTAAAACAGGCTCTTAATATAGCAAAAAAAATGAAATGTTTTTACCCCAAAAGACGTTTACCAACAATAAAATAAGCGGAATTGCTATTTTCAATAAAATCAAACAAACGGCACATGATTATTCATTACATTCAATTTGGTTTAAGGACTTGAGGATCACTTGAGGATAGCAACCAAGGAACTTATTTTAAAAAGTGGCCTGTAAATTGCGCTGTAATTTTTGAATTGAGCTTTCAATTGCAATCATATTTGAATTTTAGTTAGTAGTCTTCAGTCTATTTCCTATGGTTAACTCGCTATACTGATTTTCAATTTTGATATTTCATAGGGATTTTCCTGTCTTAAAAATAGACACAGTACGATATTATAATATGTGCCATCAAAGTAATTTTAAATTGATTTATAGCCAGTTGTCAAAGCTACGACATTTAGTCGAAATATGTCAATTCAATGTAAATGGTAATCTGTCGGCTCAGCTTGACATAACGCGACCGAATTACTTAGGTTCGCAATCTGGCTATGGATCACCTTCCCTGATAGTCCGTCCTCGGGATCGTAAACAAACAGGCCACGCAAGTAGGCCACGAGGAAGGCCGAAAGACAGATTCGCTTTTATAATTTTAGTAGTATGGATAGCTTAGTTCCTAATGTCCGTGGCACACGAAACCAGTTTTTCGAGCCAGAACAGCAAACAAGTTCTCTTTTGAACCCTGTTGGCTTAACGACACTGGCTTGTTAGCGAATTTCTTTAGATTACTCGCTTAGAAATGAAGCAGCTTTTGTCTACATGAAGCCAGAAATACAGCTTGACAGCTCACTGACACAAGCTTGCTGTCCTGACTTAAAAACTGGCCTTGTGTATTCCGGACATAAACTATATAACACCTATCATAGTGGCCTAGTGGGTACCTTTAGTTCGCACTCGAGAGGGTGCAGGTTCTAATCCGGGTGTAGGCGTGTAACAATGGGACATTTTCAGGTCTCAAGTACATAATACGGATGCTCATTGCCGTGGAAGAGCCATGCTTCGCCACGAACGAGCCCGCACGACCGAAGTGATACCACGGCCTCACAGAAAACTGGCGTGAAACGCCGTTGTGCTGTGTTTCGATCAGTGTTCCCTAAAGTTCCCTAATCCCCTATCCCTATTCCCATACTCTCATAAAAAAGGCTGGCAACGGACTGTCGCGAGTGTCCATGGGCGACGGCAGTTGCTTTCCAACAGGTAACTCGTCTGCTCGCTTTATCGCTTATATAGGGGATATATCATAAAAAAAAACTATATTGTAGACATTTTCACACGTGGAGATTCACTCGATCACACATTCTAAGTGTTTAAAGTCGAGCTCCCTCAAGCGTCCTATCTTCGTTGCCAGTTGACTGAACCTCTACTGCTGATTACACGACAATCTGGCTCCTTGCATCAGCTCAAGATGTCGTTTAATGCATAAAATGATATTATCTTTTAACAGATTACATATTAGGTACTGGATTTTCCGCTTTTTGTTGTTGTTGTTGTAGTTGCACTATTTTAATACTTTAAAACACACATTATTCGTTTTTTTATTATTTTGGAGTGATTTTTATTACGAAAAGTAGACATAAGAAACTTCTAGTTTCTGTTATTAGCATTGCGATAGTTTAACTTTTAAACCGTTCGCGTTTTTGGAAATTTGATCAAATTCAAAGGATCAAATTAATCTCATCAATAATACTGAAAACACTTGTGCTGACTAAGAATAAGTATTTATAATACACGTGTACAATAATATGAACTATAATATTTCACTTTTGTTTTGAATTACTTCTAATTTGCTCACAAAGTGATTGCTACTTAAAAACAGAGCTGATCTCATCTGAGACAGTTGTCACCTTGAAATAGTTTCAAATTTGGAAACTTTAAAATACTAGGCTAAACCGGAAAACATACTAATAGGGCGCGACTGACAACCGCGATCTAGACAATAATTTTATAATGGAGGAAATTAAAAATGAGACAGTTGACAAACCTAAGTCATTTAACGTAGCGATTAACGTTTACGATACACGCTTGGCGTGTTCTTGTATGGGATTGACATATTCGAACTCGACTATAACACGCAACTTTTCGTTCGTTTATGTCAATCCCATACAAAATCACGTCAAACGATTATCGTAAACGATACTCGCTTGACACTTGTCTAGGGAGGTAGGTCGAAAATATGTCAATTCCATGTAAGTCGTGATCTGTCGGCTGTGTTTGACATAATTCGACTAAACTCGTTAGATCCACGATCTGTATCTCTTTCAACTTCTCTGATAGTACATTGAATCTCTTGGGTGTTTATTTGAACTACAATACGTGTTTATACTTATGGAAGAGAAACAGCGTGCAGGGATGAATTTTAAATCACTTTGAAATTTGAATTCTTGTGAGAGATGTCTCGTTTCATGCAAACTTCTAAGTCGATAAAACTGTACTCCGTTTAAAATAACCCGCAGGTCTAAAATTTTTAAACAAAACAGTAAACAAAATTTTAACTTCTAACGAGGCAACGCTAAGTTACTGGATTTTTGTATTTGTAAAAATCCCTGTTAAAAGTTCTCGGTTTAATTGGTTAAGTGGCGGTTACTAGTGCAACAACTCCGCAACTTTTTTATCGATCACATTTATCCTGCCGGCCAACCATACACCAACGTGATATATCTCTCAAGAGCGTTGTCAAAATAGTCGACATTGACATATTCTCTATTCCATAACATGCGTTCGCCGAAAGACAAATTTCTCGTTCGTAGAAAAGCATCGAAAAAATAGTACTCTTCTCATAATATCAAAATCTCGACTAAGCTCGATAAAAATGTGTTGTCAAGTTAGGGTCCGTAGACAGAACCCAAAAAATAGCACAGATTAAAAACAAAACACAATAGTTATTGTCTACAAACACGAGAAAAAAGTTGACATATAAGGGTCAATAGAGATGAAGTTATAAACCGGAAAACGTCGAAAAGACGTGTAGCCAAAATTATCACGATAGCTTATCTTAGCCCCGCAGGTGAACCAACCTACTTAATTGTAGCGTTTAAAGCGGTTATTTTTATCGACTACTGGTACACTTTAAATAAAATAAATTAAAATAGCTTTTATTTGCCTCCAATATTTGTACAGTAATAAGTAAAAATTATTTAATGAACATAACACATTATTAAGCCACCCAAAAATTAATAAAGGCCTCCTCCATATTGTGCCAAGTGCTGCAATCTCGTACTGTGCGTGCCAGGCAGTCTGATCCCCAGCATAGACTGTAGCTCTCTGAAAAGTGACAATTTTATTTATTAGATTCTTCGTGAGTGCCCACGTTTGGCATCCGTATAGAAGTGAAGAGAGAATGGTATTGTCCATGATCTGGTACACTCTAGCTCTAGCTAATTCGACAGACCTTGTCCTGTCCATTTAAGAAATCGAATACACGCATGTTTTGGCGGGATTCAACACACAACCGTCCGTCTGAAAGATTTCAGATTAATAATATTTATATTATTAATCTGAAATCTTTCAGAGCTAGAGTGTACCACATCATGGACAATAAAATTCTCTCTTCATTTCTTTTTTTTTTCACATAATTTATAAATAAACCATATGTCGCTCGCAACTCCGTAGCCCCAAAATAATAATATCACGCGCGTAACACAGACGTTTGCGGGATAAAAAGTATAGTAGTTACCCTCCGTGTGTTCAAAATTTCATTAAAATTTTATTCAATACTTGGGTGAAAGAGTGACAACAAACTTTTTGAAACAGAATCAATATTAAATACTGTAGATAAAGATTTTTATAAAGATGGATCTTTGAAATTGAGGCGATAAAGAGAAGTATCGTTTTTTTGACCGGATGAACACTCGGAGTCACTGTTCAAATAGCCATTAGCGAAATTCGTAATGAGTTCTGCGTTTTGTTCCGTTAACACTTTTGGTCAGTATTTTTAAGAGGATTGAGTACCAAACGAACCTCATACAAAGGTGCTAACGTTTTTTAAAAACGAAATAATTTAATAATAAAGCGTAATTTAATAATAAATGCATGTCATGCTATATGATCGTATAAGCCTTACATTTATTTTGAATTATGTTTTTAGTATTTTAACTATCTAACTATTACCGTTCTGGAGATACAGCCTACGAACGGACGGGCACACATTGAAGTCTTAGTAATAGGGTTCGGTATTTACCCTTTGGGTACGGAATCCTAAAAATGATACAGGTAGGTAATATGCGTCACGAGCAGACGCAAGTCGCTCGTGAGTATTAACCCTAATTTTATGGCCTTTCTGTCGGCACGATCGTATTGTAATATTTGTTTGAAATATACCTAAACAGTGATTTGTATTATTCGTTGTTATGACCCAAGAGCCAGTGACGGCCAGACTTTTGTCATTTTAGAAAATAAAAATGTTTAAATATTTATGACGCTTATATAGAATAAATATACGAGTATAAGAACAACCAACAACAATGAAGTTTCTGTCGCAGTCACTTTAGGTTCCGGAGGTATACCTGACCTTCTCTAGTTAAGCCCATTTTTATATTATTTTCACCGCGGTAACTATAGGAATCTCGTCTTCTAGTGCCAGACGTTTTTGACTGTTGCTTTCCGCTAACAGACAACCTCAAAGCATCATACTGTAAGGAAGTTTAAGGTCTGGCTGCCCCCTGGCTCTTGGCCTATAAAACTATATATACCTTTTGCTAGTAATCCACGCTTACTTTTGCTTACGGTGTTTGTTTGTATGTCTTTTCTTCCTAAGGAAGCAACAAATCAACTTGATTTTAGACATGGAAGTAGTTGAAGGATTGGAGAGTAACATAGGCCATTTTTGGTGGAAAAGATCAAACTCCATATTTTTACTCAATTTTCGTACGCCGCGAGCAAAAATTTATAATATGTTGTTATTCGTTGTTATTACTGTAGGTACCTACCCTATTATGTACTTTACCTGCCCTATTCTGTATTGGCATTCTATAAAACATACAATATTTACATATTAAAGTTATGAAAGATCTATGCCCAAGAATGCTACAAGTCATAATATATTTAGTATAGATCCTATATATTAACTTTTAGCTATAAATGTCAATAGAGCCATAAGTAAAATGAGGAAGTGTGTTAGTTTTATTACAAACAAATAACTCATAGCTTGTTAAACAAACAATGAGGTACCACATAATATCCGGGGTTCGTTTCTATAAAATATAATCGAAAAGCAGCGTAGTTTATCAGCTCACAATACACTACTCGTTTTGTTATACCACGGTGAGATTCAATTCCCTAAAATCAGACGTGTATAACTCAATTAACGAAAACACGTCTGCGAATGACTTCGGAGTTCAGATCGAAAAGCTTTTTGGTTCATAAACGTTATAAAAATATCAGTTGGGGGTCTCTTAGTAATATATATGTGTGTACAGTGCGTGTATTACAGTGTATAACGTACCATCGAATATTGATTCTTTACCTACACGTTACCTATTCCGTTTCTTCCCACCGTGTGCATTTTTGGAATGTTCTGCAAAACACAGTAAAACTCCTAACTGAACATCGCCAGCAGTATTTCTGTCTTTTTAAACAACCCCAAACTACGTTTATTATACCAATTGCAAGTCTTAAAAAAACTGCAATTCATAAAAAAATTAAGTTGCAGGTGTCACTGCACCAGACTTTTTTGGCAAACGACACAATATAATTTATACGTGTACCAAAGAAAAGGAACACTACACATAGTATAAATAACAATTCTATAAGCAATCCGCAAATAAAAATGGTCGTTTATATTCGATGCAGAGTAATAGATGTAGATCTCGATATTGGCGCGAATATTTTAGTTTGACAGCTTCCTATTAATAGTGTGCTCATTGAAGCGTCGCCCGGTGACCTGAGAACGACACTCGAGAGGATAACTCCCAGCTGCATCTGACTAAACTTCTTGTGCGCCACAGCTAATTGCTTGTTAAGCTAAATCTGCTTTCAAACGGTATTGTAATGAAAGATTATACAACCAGTGACACAAATTATGTAGGCCCTAAAGTGTAAGTAGGTAGTACTATGTAATAAAACTCATGTGTCGAGCGACGGAGGAGGAAAGTACTCCTCTAAAACGCCAGTGTCGACTTTTACCAAATGTTATATGCATATTCACTTTCAATACCACGTCTATAGTCTACACACAGTGCTACACCATGTCTTCAGTGCTACATCACGTCTATAGTGCTACACCACGTCTAAAGTGTACACACAGTGCTACACCACGTCTATAGTGCTACACCACGTCTACAGTCTACACACAGTGCTACACCACGTCTAAAGTCTACACACAGTGCTACACCACGTCTACAGTCTACACACAGTGCTACACCACGTCTACAGTCTACACCACATCTACAGTCTACACACAGTGCTACACCACGTCTACAGTCTACACACAGTGCTACACCACGTCTACAGTCTACACACAGTGCTACACCACGTCTATAGTGCTACACCACATCTACAGTGCTACACCACGTCTACAGTCTACACACAGTGCTACACCACGTCTACACACAGCCAAGCAATGGACTTAGATACTACAAGTTGTTTTCGAGGTATTAATTTTATAAAACCGTTAAGAAACGCTGGCTTTTGTGACATCACAAGACACACAGTCTCGTGTGGTGAGTTGTAAGCGAGTGGGACCAGCATGGCATTCGCACTATTTTCAAACATTACGATTCAGGTTTGCATTTGCTTCGGTTACGTTTCAGATACGGTTCAGCTCCACTGCAGTTTTACAAATTTTGGTATCGTGCTAACGTTCGAGCCATGTTCCAACCATAACCGAACCTCAGATGAAACTCGATCGCAGCTAAACGTGACAGACATTGCAGCGGACCAATCAGCGCCCTTCTGATTCATTTTTGATTGGCTTAAATATAAACGTAACTACGCCGACGCGCTGTTTCGTCAATAGACAAATTGTTTCGTGTTTATGCTATACAAGTATTATGAGAACAAATGAAAAGTTTATTTAGTAGTTGCGAATGGAATGTTAAAATTAATTTCGTATAATGTGTTACTTTATTTAACGATAACCATTAGTGTAGTGAAAAGTAAATTATACTTTCTTATTAAAGAGATTTGCTTAGAATAACATTGTGAAAACTTGTAAAAAATTACAATCTTAAGACAATTTACCAGGATTCCAGCAACAAATAAGTGTCTTGTGTACAGTTAAATGGTCTTCAAAACGTAACAATTATGAAAGCAACGATTGCTGTAGATCCACATCTGATCCACACTGGCAGTTTGCACAAGCTTTAGTTTGAATTGTATTTGTTGGAACGTTTGCATAATCATCAGACTACGTCCTACAAGAAGAGTCGATAATATTATGCTGTAATACCTGTATTACTTATTTACATACTTGCGGACGAAGGAACAATAATAATTGCATTTTAATAAAAACAGCAAGACGCACTACCGTATATTTAATTGCTTGGAAGTACCAAGCAGTTATATATACGGTAGTGCGTCGTTTGCCCGCCCTTGCCCACATTCATGTAATTTACCTTAAGTTTAGTTTTAGTACATTTTTTTCCTATTTTTATTGTGAGCAATAATCTATCTAACATCTTGAGCGTCCGTGGCCTAATAGGTAAGAACTTTGGTTCGCATTCGAGAGGGTGTAGGTTCGAGCCCCGTTGGAGGCGTGCACCAATAAGACATTTTCCGATCTCGAGTACAAAATACGGATGCTCATTGCCGTGGGAGAGCTATGCTTTGGCACGAATGGGCCGGCTTAACCGGAGTGATACAACAGCCTCAATAGAAACTGACGTGAAACGGCGTTGTGCCGTGTTTCCTTCAGAAAGTGAGTTTACCGGTGGCCCAACTTTCTTAATCCCTATTCATCCCCTAATTTTATCTAAGACTCTAGATGGAAATATTCCAGACTTCGGGAATTTTCCACAGCTGGCATTTGAGGATTTAATATAAATACATTTTGGACAGATGAGAATTACAGGGCCTTAATATGACGAGGACTAAACAGGAATTAATAATAAACATGCCATAAAAAAATTGAAACAATGAAAGGATTAATGTGTGCCAAACGGTTCCTATGCAAAAGACTAGTCCTACAACTAGACTACTAGACTAAACTAGTCTTTTGCATAGGAATCGTTTGGCACACAATCCTTTCACTGTTTCAATTTTTCAATTCCGAAATGCTTCAGAACTAGACTTGTATGTTTTTATTCTTTTCATATTTAATGTTCATTTAAAAATATCATCTTTGTTCTATAGGAAATCACTTAAATGAACAAAAATAAATTAATTTTAATATAAAATTATGAATAACATTGTACTATTTATGATAACATTGTAAAATAAAAACAGTTGTGTTAGCATTGTCGAACCAAACGTAATAATTAAGTAATGGTTTAAGTTCGTCATAAGTACAAACGATAAATTAAATGAGCCGCTCAAAATTTGAACGTCCGTAAAATAGGATAACTGGGACGTAAGCCATCATTTAGAATATCCATTTTATTGTTTGAATATAAACCAGTTTATAGCCGTTTCATTCTAACACTAACAAATTTATACGGATTTAGTTGAAAATCATTAATATACGAAAGTAACTTTGTATGTTACACGCCTAAGCTACGGAACTGATTTTAATGAAATGTGTTACCCCAGCCAAATCTTGTCTGATTCTCAACCTTTTCACAGACAGATCTACCCGCATAATCTGTTTAATAGAACTGCGCCAGTCGGCGTGGTAGGCGTTAAAATCGCCGAGTAACGATTTCTGCGGATGGGATGTGCTGCTGCACGAAATCCGAAGCAGTTTGTGAATGCTCCAGAAGTCGGTCTGTTTCGGCATCACCGCTATTGGACCTATAGAGGCACGCATAGACACGAGGGTGGTCGTCGCAATCAATACGTAGCCATAAAATTAATAGGTCCGAGCCTTCAAGATTCCTGAGGCGCCGAGAGCAGATATCCTCTCTGACGTACACACACATTCCAGCGTTAGGGATAAAGGAGTGTTAAATGTGATTCCCTTGATGGGAGAGGTATGATGTATCAGTCGGAGAAGATATCTGCGTCTCGGTCAAGAAGAGCAAAGCCGGCTTTGCCGTCTCCAGGTGGTAGTGGACGTCATTGAGGTTGGAGTGTAATCCCCTGATGTCACGTCTAATGTGGAGGGGAGTGCCTTAGTCTCTTTTCTCTTGCCCCGTGGATAAGGCGCAGATTTGCCCTACCCAGAATAACCTGGACGTCCATGTACGGTTCCAAGAGTCCCTGAGCATGGACGTCCAGAGAGAGATTCTCCAACGTAGTTAGTATCCTCCTCCTCGGCAAAACACAGCGCAAGTGCTGTTTCACGCTGCAAAAATTTGTATATCACGCGGAAAAGGTATCTTATATGCTGCCCAGACCTAATAGCTATTAAACAGAAAAAGATTTATTCAAATCCGCCCAGTAGTTCCTGAGATTAGCTCGACAACAACTTTTTTGTCGAAATGTGTGTTACTGTTCCTTAGCACCCCCACATTATTTTGTAAAAATATAAAATGTACAGACACTCCAATTTTACTGTTTTATTATATGTATAGATAAAGATACATTGTTTTAAACGATGTTTTCGTACAAACCTTTTTAAACATACATCACAGGTATACGGTTTTTCCACTTATGTGCTCAATCGCTTTTAGCTTTATTGTTAATATATTTTTTGTATGGTCACCGATACACAGCGTTAATAACATATTTTGACTAATCTCTGCTGGGAATAGTTAGCTGTTTTTGATACTGAACTGAAGTGCTGGTGACGGGGTTAGCGCCTCACCTGACTGCGGATTAATGTGGGCTTCAAGATTAAAATAAAATAGACATCTAGTTTATTTATATTATATTTATATAACTACAAACAAAGCTGATTCTGGCTCCGAAAACATAAAATCAATGACGATGACTGATGCCACCATCTTGTGAAGCTTCACTCCAGCTGAAGGTTATGCCACCTTTAAATCTTCTTTACAATGTGATCCAAGGGTCATAAATCATTTATCACACTTCACACTAATATAATTGCGAAAGTTTGTGAGTTTGTATTTTTGTAACTTCATGCTTTAACGGGTTAACCGATTATGATAAAATTTTGGTATATAGCTAGCAGGTTTCCTGAATTAGCATGTAGGCTTTACTGCGCGAAGGTATCATATTCATCAGAAACGCGGGACACAGCTAGTTATAGAAATAAAAGTTGTTTTTGACGGTGCTGCGCCATAGTTTACTGACGCTGTCGCTTAAAATGGCTGCCATGCGATATGTCAAAAATGGTAGATGACATATTGGTTGCCTTATACATGATAATCTAAGTTCCCACTGGCGCGGGCGATACGGTTATTCGCTAAACTCATGAAGTGTCATAACTTTACGAGATGGTGTCATCATTTTCTAGTTTAGGCATGCGCTCGAGAATCTCTACGTTCTATAAAATAAGTTCTCGAATGTATTTGGATTCGGACTTTGAATTTAGATAACATTAATACATAAGGCACTGGTATTTCAATACAAAAAGTACTAAGCAATATAAACTTTAAATTATAAGTGAGACAGACTTTTGTACTTTAACAAATAGGTACTAACAATATTGTACAACATCCATAAACTACATGCAGTGTACTTATTCATAGCATTATATTCAATGTAGTTTCGACAACGGTGTAAAAGGTAACGAATTCAATCATCTTTTAAAGATTATTATTATTATATAGGATTATGAAAATTCCCAGTTTTATCAAGTTCTGAAGACACAATAACATATAATTATGATACAACACTATAGCCCTGTTGGCCTGATCTGGTTATGGAAGATGTGGACTGGCATTTCATGATGGTTTAAGCTTTGTACTTCGCATCTTTTTTTGTGGAATTCTTACAAAGGTGCTCCTCGTATATAAAATGCGTATATGTATACTCAAACCATAAAGCGTAATTTTGCAAACGCCAAGACTTGAAGGCTTAAGACATACTCCCTAACGGATACACTCAGAGATAAATATTAATTGTTAACAGTAATTCGATAGAGATTTCTACACAAACCTCATACACTGAGCCATTTATTAAATTGCAAAATCGCTGTCGAAACTACGGTGAGGGGCAGTTTCACAATTTTCCCGATTAGTTTTGGATAAGCTATCCATGACTTAATTGACAGATTCGCCATACTACATATGTAAGATTGGTAGTGAATAGCTTATACGTCACTCGACAGGTGGTAGTGAAACAAGCCCTTATGCCGTTTGTCCACTGGACGCCGTCACCGAGACTATTAGAGACAGATAAAATGCCACCGTATAACATAGGCTATAATAATTCATTAATAATTTAAGAGCGTCCGTGGCCTAATGGGTAATAGCTTTGGTTCGCACTCGAGAGGGTGCAGGTTCTTCGAACCCCGGTGGAGGCATGAGATGATGCAAAATGGGCCGGCTTGACCGGAGTGATATCACGGCCTCACAGAAAACTGACGTGAAACGGCGTTGTGCTGTGTTTCGTTCAGTGAGTGAGTTTACCGGTGGCCCATCTTCCCTAATTCCCTATCCCTATTCCCGTTCCCTATTTTCTCATAAATGGCCGGCAACGCACTTGCGACTCTTCGGATGTCGCGAGTGTTCATGGGCGACGGCAGTTGTTTTCCATCAGGTAGCCCGTCTGCTCGCTTGCCCCCTTAACATCAAATAAAAAAAATTATGACATATGAGTGACATAGGTTTCATTTTCTAGCGACATTGCTCTAGCACCCATGTCGTCGTTGATCTGCCATACAGTGGCATTTTATCTGGACGAAATAATATCGTTAACGGTGACGGCGCGTAGTGGATAAACGGCGTAAGTATCCTGAGTGCCAAGCGCGAGCTTTTTTTTTTGACGATCGACAGTGAACGCGTTTACTAGGATTTTTATATGGGATTTGTACATGTGACCGTTAGCGTCGCTAGGTGGCGCTGTACAAATACCATATAAAATCCTATGTACACGCGAAACGCGTTCACGATCGAATGTCAAATAGAAACTCGCACTCGGCACTTTGAAACACTTTGTACAGTCAACTTTATAAAAATATAAAAATGGTAACGTGTTTAAATTACAAAAATGTACAAAAACTGAGAAACAGGAATCCATAAAAGCAAGATGTATCCTGATCGGACTTGAGACGTGACTATAATATTCTGACTTCAGTATCGTAAGCACTCTATCCATAATACTAATATTAAAGTATTACATTTTTTTAATATTTTTTTTTGGAAGTTTGAAAATTATGCTTCGCGTCTACTTTTTCGACAAGCTGTTTATGTATACAGGGTATAAGAACACAAATATTTTATGTAGCTCACATACAGAATTCATTGCAAAAGTGCAGCTTTTAAAAAATGCTTTTGGGATTTATATTATGCCATGGTGTCATGGATTTGCTCATTCAAAAGTTTTTAAAAAAAGTTGCTCTTTCAGCGCTACTACTCTCACAGTGAACTCTATACAGAGGACTCGTACACATGCTAAACTATTATCACTTTTTTGTACACCATGTGTACGAGACAGCTTGAGGCTAATTTCTATCTCTATTATAACTGCGTTAGGTTAAATATTCAGCGGTTTAAGCTCTGAAGCCGAATAAACAACAATTCATAACAAAATACATTCAAAGTGGAGTAACATATTCTATTTTCTAAGGCTCTATACAGAGTGTAACAAAAGTATAATTATAAATGTTTTTAATATTACGGGGATCTGACTGCGCACACAGAGACGAATAAGTAAATAACAATTTTTATATTTAAGTCTCATACATTACATTATTACCTTAACTAATATTCATTCCTGTGCGGCAGCAAATGTTTTTCAAAACGTTTCGTAATCTGAAAATTGTTAAGTCGGAAAATAATCGCGAGTCTGAATAATCCTCTATCTTGGACACAGGAACCGTACTCCCAAATCGGAAGACTTAGGGCCTGTTTTACAACTTACTGACAAGTGTCAGATAGTCTATCAACAACTTTTTTTTGACATATGTTGTATGGAGAATCTGTCAAAAAAGTTGTGGTAGTCGACTATCCGACATTATTGAATATAAGCATCATACTCAGTGGATTACTCAGTAGTAACATTTCATTTTGGGAAACAGTTTTCTGTGACTTTAGTTGTTTAACATTATACATTTTACAATATCTCTACTTTTGAACTTTTAAGTATTATACATAATATATTTTCGTCGGAATTACGAAGCCGACAAGAAAAATGCTTAAAATTTAAACAAATTACACAAAAACATATATCTCAACTTAATACCTTCCAGGTCAAAGCTAGCCTTTAAACCAAAATCTATATAGAACCAAGTACGTCATATTCATAGAAGCGAACCACGCGCGGATTGCATGTGTGCGCTACGAGGTATTACGATCTACCGCACGCACACAAAGTCGTAAACCTCGGCTGACACTGATCAGATCTTTTACCACTTTCAGCGCTGCTTCTTTGACATTAAACTCTACATAAGAAACACTTGCAAACCCTAATTATTGCTTTTGCTAAACCCTTTATACTCTGTCCTGAGTTATACGCGGGTTATATCAGGCTTTCAGAGGAAGCCCAAGTTGAGATAGTGGAAATTGGGTAAATGTGTGCGTGCGCGCCCATAGACACTACGTGCGAGCCGCGGTCCGCTTCTATTACGATGGCCTACTTGGTTCTATATACTCTGCTTAGGTGTTCAGCGGAAGCCCAAGTTGAGATGATGCAAGTTGAGATAGTAAGCGAGTGCGTGTAACACGGTGGGCGTGTGGATTTGTAGGAGGCGAAGTCTCACAGGACCGCGGGTATTCTGTAGAAAGGGCTCGTGTTGGCCGCTTTCTACGTCCCGGCGTCAACGGGCCTGGCTGATGAGGCGCTGGCACTGCGCCAGGAGGTACCTGAAAATAAAGATAACATTTAGGGCCTGTTTCACCTGTCTGATAAAGGTTCGGAAAGGCTATCCAAACATTTTTTGACAGTTGTTTTATGGAGAATCTATCAAAAAAGTTGAGGATAGCCTGTCAGAACCTCACATCAACCAGCAAGAGTCGAAACAGGCCATTTTAATACAGTTCCATCAATTTTCCTATAAAACAAGGATATTTGCCGTGGGAGAGCCATGCTTCGTCAAAAAAGAGGCGGGTCGAACAGAGAAACACAGAACTACAGGTCTCACACGAAAACCGAAGTTTGCCAAAGACCCAACACGCTATATGCCACCCTCCATTAAAAGTCAACGGCAATGCGCTTGCAACGCTCCTGACTTTTCATGTGTCCATGGACAACGGCAGTTGCTTTCCGTCAGGTGACACATGAGCTCGTTTGCTCCCTAATAAAGGTAGCTCACCTCCGCTGCGGCTCGTCGTACAGCAGTATCAGCTTGCCGGACGCGGAGCTCGGGAACATGCCGAGTACTTTCCGCTTGGCGGTCGGCACGTACACGCCCTTAGCCGTCGCTGTCGGCACATCCGGCAACTCCGACCATAGGTACGTCCACACGATCTGGGAAACGAAATTAATAATGTACCTATATTAGACTGACGGTGCCCTACGGCTTATAAATAAGAATAAATTGTGATAATTTCCGCAGTAAAAAGTATCATATGTCCTTCTCGTAGTTATTAGCTACCTCTTTATCAATTTTTAACCAAATTGGTTCAGCCGTTCTTGAGTTATAAATAGTATTAACACGACTTTCTTTTATATATCGACAGCAGAAAGCGCAAGTGGCGTACCCCAAAAAGTTCAACTTTACACCAGAACCAAAAATTACGTTTGGATTAATTAAGAAAGTTGACATTTTGAATATATCTCATATTGAATTATACGACACGCATGATCGAAATTTCAAATCTTTATTTATATAATGTATTATAAATGTTTGAAATACTTCTTTAGCTCTGGAGTTAATGTCTTTTTGAGATACGCCACTTCCGCTTCCTGCCGTGAGACTTGACGTACGAGGAAGCTCGGCCGACAAAAAAAAGCATCACAGAAAACCGACGTGAAAAACCACAAGCGCTGTTTGTTTAAGGAGTTTACCAACTCTACTCCCCAGTCCCAATTTAAAGGCCGACAGTGCAACAGCACTAATGCGAGAGGTGCATACTTAGATCAGAGGTGAGCAACGGTAGTGGCTCTCGCCAAGGTTTAAATCAGAACGCAAAAGGCTCTTGTTTTATAAAATACTACCCCGCGGTGCGATCAGCGTTAAAAGTAGCCTATATATTAATCCAGTATATCAGCTAGCTCTATGCCAAATATTATCTATATCGGCCCAAAAAATGCTCACAAACTTTCGTGTTTTAGTATGAAATCAAAGTAATCCCGTACCTGCCACCCGCCGAACACCGTGTTCCTCTCTATGTACAGCAGCCGCTTGTCCGTGCAGAGCGCCGCCTCGCGACCCATTACCGTCCACACGTGCGCCTCGTATGTGTCCGTCGACACGAACTTGCCCTGTACATACATATCGCAGATAATATTATCTATGGATGCTTCACACCACGTCAGTCTGGTCCCGTTAGTACTTAGTAAGTACCTGAATGACTTGTGTTGCGGGTCATATGAGAAAATATGAAACACTGCCGCAGTAAAAAGTAGCCTATGCTAATCCAAGGTATCGGCTAACTCGATGCCAAATTAGATCAAAATCGCTTTAGCTGTTTAAGCGTGATGGTATATAGAAAATTAAAACCGACCTCCATACATTAGATGTAAGGAGATTTTCCTTTGTGCATACCTTAGAGGGCACCAAGTCCTCTAGATAATTCTTGAGAGTGTGTTTGTTTTGGTAGTGGGAGTGAAATTTTTTTTTTTATTTATTGTTGGGGCTAATTAATAACGCCAAAGTGCTTGATCATACAAATCATGCAAAATTGCTCTCTCAGTGCTGTTTTTTAAGTAAAGTAACAATCTTACTTTGTGTTGTTACATCCTTTATAGTTATTTAAAGAATATGAACTTATATTTGAACAGTGTTTAACTTATCAAGATTCACTGACCAACCCTCCTGGACAAGGCAAGCGATTAGCGTTAACGATAATCGCTTGGCTTGTTTTGTATGGGATTAATATTTTCGAATTCGACTAAATCACGAGACTTTTCGTTCGTCTATCTCAATCCCATACAAACACACTTGTCTAAGGAAGCTTTTATAGATTATTAAAACGTCACACGACAGAAAGGGACAGTCAACCTTGATTAGTTAAACACTGTTTAGATATTTTTTAATAAGGGGGTTACTCACAAACTTTCGAGTTTATAATATTAGTGGTATAACCTGTTTAGTGTTTACTTTACCTTTTCTAGTTCAGAGAGCAATTTGTACCCTTCGGCCTGTGATCTCGAGTATGGTCGTACTCCGGAGTCGGGCTGCAGGTAGCGCGCCGCTCGACGCTTCGTCACCTCCTCCGATAAGTCCGCAGCCCTGACCGACAAGTTATAGTTAAACTAAGAACATTATAATCCTAATCTTAACTATTTTCGAAACTCAAAAAACTATCAAACTTTCAAATTTTTTATTTTATTGATATGGAAGTATGTTTATTTTATTTAATTTCACTTACCTTTTTTATTAAAGTAATTATATCTTAGATACTACATATAACTAACAATAAAAGCGACTAAAGTCATTTGGGCAAGCGGTTACAGGCCTACAAAGATGTTTTGGCTATACGTAGCATTTTTTCGTGACATTGACTCAAGCGATACTGTTGAAGATGGTTTACTTTACTTTCAGTTCCGCCAAGCGCCAAAATACCCTTGTAACATACTAGTTCATGCAAGCTTTATTGACTACATGTTAATTAAATGAACTAATCGAAATAATATAATGAAAACAGCTACTGGAATGTGCGACGGTTGACCCGCCTCACGCAGCTTTGTTATACAGGGTATAGCAAAACAAAATGATAATACTTTAAGGTGTGTATTGTGTCCAATATATAAAATCGACCGTAAAGGGTAGCACTGAAAGAGCAACTGTATACGGGCAATCGACACAGCGTCATGAATTCACCCATACAGATGTTTAAAAAGTGTTACGATATTTTTACAGTGAACTCTATACAGGGGACTCGCAAAAAACCTAAAGTGCTATCAAAGTTTTATATTCTGTACATAACATAATGAAGCACGCCTCGCAGGCTCGACGGTGATCCGCTTATTCTAGCAGGGCTTACCAACTGTGGTTTCTTTTTTTTTTAAACAATTAAAATAAATAAATGAAATAAAATGGAAGATCAGGGATAAGGTAGTTCAAACGAAACGCTCAATTTGGGAAATTATGAGTGTGAATATAGTTTGCCTAGAGCTAGCCACGATCACTAGCCAATCTGCCGTCTAATAACGTAACTTTGATGAACTTTAAACTTATTGCTTATGATCACAATTGTGACTTTCCAACTTTTTAACGCAATTTAAAAAGTTGTAATGTCAATATTAGATGTTTATACATTTTAAATTGTTTCATTAGTCATATTCTTTTAAAGATTTCTAACGCGCAAAGCTTTCATTGCGCATGTCAAACCTAACATGGTTTTGTAATGGCAATTTTGACTTTGATTTTCACTCTTCACGTTGTTATTTTGACATGCGCAATGAAGAATTTGCGCGATAAAAAATCTAAACGAATACAACTTTTAAAAATTTAAATGTTAAACTTTGACCGTAAGCAAATAAGTTCATGTTAAACAAAGGTACACGCTGTGCACAGTATCGACAACATTGTTGAACCTCGTGACGACCGCGAGTAGAAGCGACGTGCAGTCAACGAGGCCGGCTAGGGGGCGGATTAAGAGACCAGCGGCGCCCCGCCCGAGCCCCGTGACCACGCCCCCAGCGACCGCATAGGCCCCGCCCCCGACGAGGGCCCCCTGCAGCGGCTGCGTCACCACGCCGCTCACTCCCTCCACGACACCCTATACGCATACGAGGCTTTCATCCTTTAAACCCGCGCGCATGTTTGTGTATGTGTGTAGTGTGTGTATAATGTTAGACATATTGTTTGATCGGTTCAGCCGTTTAAAACTTGTAAGGGTGAAAGTGGAGGAGAATAAGCAGATAAGTATTTAGCCGGTTCTGATTGGCTTAGATCAAAAAATCAATCAATCAACAACAGCTGTTGAATAGAAAAACTTAAATATCTTCAACGAAACCACCTAGCACATTTAGAACAAAATATTCCATTTCTTTTCATTCGAAACTTCTTTTCGATTCACGTTGTTGTTGGACAACAGACAACAACTCAGAGTGAGTATTCTTTGACGAATTCATGCTTGAACTACTTTAGTGAAACAATAATATTTCGTATAAAAAAACATTCTGTCATCATAAAAATGCTAATAATTTAAAATAAACATTAAATTGTAATTACTAAAATTAGTACATAATGAATACACACTAAAAACTATACGTGCTTATGCTAACAACTAATAAACCTGAAATTTAATTTACCAGCGTAAAACGAGTACAATTTATTGTCCATCAAAGTGCAAGTGTTAGTTACAAATTCCATCACCGAAAAAGCCATGCATTTATATATATATGGGAGGGTCACCTCTTAACGGCATCAAAAGACCCCGAGGCGAAGTCCACTACTCCAGCGGTGGGGCGCGCGACGAGGCCCACCGCCCCCATACCGAGCCCCTTAAAGAAACCCTCGACGCCCTGGTCCCTGGCGCCCTCTATCGGCTTAGTGAACACGCCTGTTACGCCGTCTACTACACCCTGTTTGTGATTTAAATATATTTTACTAGATGATGCCCGCACATCCGTTCCGCTAGCATTCATCTCGCCGGAACCGTACATTTTTCCGGGAATAAAGCATCCTATGTCCTTCTTTGGGACTCAATTATCTCTGTAACAAACAGCAAAATCAGTTTAGCGGTTTGGGTGTGAATAGATTACACACAGACAGACACACTCTCGCAATTATAATATTAGTATCGGTAGGTACGGCTGCAGATAAGTGCCGCAAAGCATCGTTAACAAGCGTTAATGAGAATACGAACAGACGGTTTTCACGGAGTTCGCACGTTAAATGTAGAGGGCACAATTTGTGCCGTGAATTCATGGCGTAAATCCACGATACTAACTCATAGCCGCCATAAGACGCGTAAAAAGGCACAAAACTCATGGACACGTATTGTCATTTACATACGTCTCAGACAAGAGCTATTGCTGTTTTATACACTCTAGAGAATTGTAACCGTCAATTAATAATAATTAATTACGGATACTACGCTTCACGTTGTGTGAATTTATCCATAGTGTATACTTTTAGCAAGCGTACCATAACGAGACCCTTTCCGCTGCGGGCGAGACCTTCCTGTAGGTTGGCGGGAGGCTTGTTGATGTTGTCACGACGACGTCGCTGGTAGTCCTGTAAGGGAAGTATTAGAGATAATCAGAATCAAGGAGATGCAATAAATATTCCATTCAATATTAATAATGTCTCCTGGCATGGCTCGAATAATGCCACAATAGACATTTGGAACCAGTATATTAATAATAATATCTATGGACGCTACACACCACGTCAGTCTGGTCTCGTAGTAGGTACATGAAGGTATTGTTACGGGTACCAGACAATGGAAATATATTTAATACTTTTATACCACATACATATTTAAAATTTTTATTATATGATACACATCCAAGAGCTAGAAACATTGAGAAAATATTTGCCAAGAAACTGACAAATCGGGCGGCTACGGTTTTGACAAGGCTGTAAGCATACAGCAACCTGCGACGGTGGACAGATACTACAGCGCATACATGCTGTGTATTTGAACTCCGATTGATTTCCAAAAAATTTTTGTTTTTGTGTCACCTTTCATGCCGACTGGTGATATAAATTGTATGACAGTAGTAATACAATAAATACCTTGTCGAAGGAGAGCGCGGCCAGGCCGTGGCCCATGGCACCGGTGATGCGCGACACGGCGCCCGCCGCCCCGCCCACCGTGTGCCCCACCAGCGAGCGCACGCCCAGCATCAAACCCTCCGCGAACTCGCCCGGCCCTTGGATCGCGCCCTACACATACAACATATTAGTCAGGCCACACATTATCCGAATTCTTGTCCCCCACGCTAAAACCTGTTTTCTGTAAGCGGAAAAATCTAATTGTATGGAGTTGACATGTGCAAACCACATGACATTAGTTTATCGAATATCAAGTCCATACAATTAGATTTTTCCAAAGGTGTTAACGCTTACCGAAAATGGACATTGGCTATGGGGGGGAGATCAGAAAAACTCTGACGCCCCGCCAGAATGCGTAGTGTTCATATGTTTTGTTGTGGAACTTATCCAAAATTTCTGATAGGTTTTTTATAGTATTTAACTAGCATCAGAATTTCTCCGAGTAGTAATTCGGATAATGTGCGGCCGGTTTTCTTCCACTTCAGTTGCGTTGTGAATGCGCGAGAACTCTTTGATACAAATTACAAATAGGTAGTACTTAGCATAAAGTGAAGTAACAAAACTCAGGACCCCCTACCCCTTGTCACGCCATGTCACACTCAAACGACCCCTACACTCCCCCCCCACCTTCAATTTATGGATGGTCCCTTATGTTTCAACTTCAGTAGCTAGTTTAAACAATGAAACATCTGCACCTGTATCGGCTCATAGAACAGATCCTCAACGCCTTTCTTCAGCCCGATGACAAGTCCATAAGGGTTGCCGATCACGTCCAAGCCGAGGACCAACACATACAACTGCTTCAGAGCCTGCCCGGTGTAGTGGCTGCTCACTTGGCTAATCAGCTCCTTCTGTGATAGGAACTCGTACTTCCGCTCGTAGTATGAGAGCCTGGAAACGAAAATATATTTTTTTACTAGGCGACGCCCGCAACTTCTTTACGCCGAAATTTGTTTATCGCGCGGGAATATTTTTTCGGGATGAAAAGTATCCAATGTCCTTACCCGGGACTCATAATTTTTTTCTCGATTCAGCTGTTTGGGCGTGAAGAGGTAGTGTGCATGTCTAGACATAGACAGACACACTTTTGCATTTATTAGTAGTAGTTTACTAATAAGTCAGAAAGTATGTATATACGGTAGAATTAACGTGGCCTCTTGTTCACAAAAAAACTCACTTGAAGACGACATCGTTCATGTCGGTAAGCGTGACTCCAATACTCTGCAGCACAGTGCCGACGAACGACGGCAGCTGCGTCGCGCCGCCCAGAGAGAATGACACGTGAACCTGATAATATATAAATAAATAAATATTTCTACATGCTGCAATAATCACGTCCAAGTGTGCATTTACAAAAATATACGTACACAATATGAGAGCTATCTTCCTTGTATTAGGTATGTCTTCTATATGCGCATACCCTCCGTATTTCTACTATGAATGTGCCAATAATGGCTTCTAAGCCTCGTACATTTACTTTACTAATAGTTAATTTGTTAAGTCATGAATTAAAATGAAAATACATATTATTATTATGTATTATATACCTTAAGCGGCGACAAATGTAGGTCATCATAGAAGTTTTTGAGGTCTGAGGCCGCGCCGATCGCCGCGAGCGCCTCCAGCGGCTGCCCGGCTTTCTCTAAGTCTTGTTGGAACGCGTCCAGCTGAAACATTTACCTACATTAAATATCGGAATTACTCGTTGAACTTTCAGCAGCAACATAATGTCCGCAACTAGTGAGTAAAGATGTAAGACTATTTTGTAGTTGCAACGGCAAATTAGGGACATCGCCCGGATTATGTAGGACTACCCTAAGTTTAGTCTAAGTTTTGTGCTTGTACCATCGATTATATAACCAATAGAGAAGTAATGTGGGCCATCCATGTTCGAAACTCATCAGTGTTTTGGCACTGATAAATTTACTGACAACCAACTAACGCTGGCACTAAAACAGTACGCACTAATAAGAGACCTGTGTTTACGTACTCCGATACTTCCAACCAATCATAACGCAGTGGATTTGAGCGGATTTTTTGCCGAACAAAACTAATAACATTTCCGCTTTTATGTTTCTATGCTCGATGGTTTGTACGCTTGTGAATAAACAGCTTTCATTCATGTGGCAGTGTCGCGGCAGACGTCGCCCGGTTTACGCATACATTTGGCCGCGCGCACAACTGAACGAACTATTTGTATGCTAAACTTACCGCCTCTTGCTCCGTGAGCTGTCGCTGTGGGAACATGCCGAGTATTGCATTGATGAAACCCATGTCGACCTTTACGTGGAATTCCTGAACCAGCAGCTTGTAGTACTTGTACTGGCGGACGTTGCTGTGTTCCATCAACCTCTCCACTATAGACAACTCGATGAACGGCTTGATGCCTGAAATGTTTAAAATGATTAATTATTTTTCGCTGGGAAGCGTCAAAATACGGCGAATAAAACGTGGTGATTTCAGATGTCAAATTTGAATATCAGCAGAATGTTTAAAATTTGCCAAAGCTCAATTTCAAAACACGTACACTGTTTTGTGTTTTGCGCGGTCGAGTGGATTTTTGAGTACCATGTATCAAAACGAATCAGATGATAATAGCTTCTCATCAGAAAATGCTGACGGTGTGCAGTAGCACAACTGTCAGAAAGTTTGCATAGTTTGCGAAGTCTACAACAAAACATATGAGAAGAGTGCGTTCCAGCGGGGCGACCGAATTTTCATAATTAGAAATTCTTATAATGTGCGTCCGGGCTAAAGGGACTTTAGCCATTTCGCATTTAAGTGTGTCCATGTGTGTGTGTGTGTGTGTGTGTGTGTGTGTGTGTGTGTGTGTGTGTGCGCGTTTGTGTGTGTGTGTGTGTGTGCGCGTTTGTGTGTGCATGTGTGTGTGTGTGTGTGTGCGTTTGTGTGTGTGTGTGTGTGCGTTTGTGTGTGTGTGTGTGTGCGTTTGTGTGTGCATGTGTGTGTGTGTGTGTACGTCTGTGCGTGTGTGTGTGCACGCACCGCTGGGGTCGGCGGCGGCAAGGGAGCGCGGCGGCGGCACGGGCGCGAGCACAACGGGGAAGGTCGGCAGCGGCAATTGCTGGTCGATCTGCAGGCGGTGCAGGCGCGCGTGCAGTCGACGCGAGTGGGGAGTGAGGCCGAGCGACGCCCACAGACCCGCCTCGGCGGTGCGCCGCAAGAGACGACCGGACGGACGCAGCATGCGCATCTCGTCGAAGTTCACCTGAAATGCATCGATATTATTAAGAACGCGAATGAGTGCGTTTTAATTAAAGGCGTTTTTTTTAGTACGTTTGAAATCAATTTTAGAACATTTTTGTACCGGAGCTAAAAAGAACTCAAAAGCTCCCAAATCCCAATTGGCAGCTTTTTGGAGTTCTTGCCAAAAACAAATAATTATAACTACTACGGTTGGCCTACTTAATTAATTCTTTACGTTTTGACTTATTCATTTGTATTCTTTGACAATATGAAGTAAGATAAAATTTGGTAGCATACGGTGTAATCAGCCTATTATTATATGTTACGAGTATGTCTAATATATCATTAGCATATTACATACCTCTGTTTTGTCGTTGAGAGCGACGACGGGCGAAACCTCCTCCTTCACCATTTTTTCCGCGATATACTTCTGGTACGCCTCCTCAAGTTCCAAATGTTTGGGTCCCTCAATCTTTTTGTAACGACGGCTGCCCATTTTGCACTGCTCCCATATAATTCCAGAGCTAAAATGAAATACATTTATAAACAATAAGTGCAAATTATAATACATCATAGGCAGTTGATTTTGATAGATATAACACTGTATTGCTTAGAAATTGTTGACAAAACTTATGTTTAATTATTTACTTCACACGTGCTGCCATCTGTTATATTATGCTTTTCATTTTATGACACCTAATTGAACAACTAAGACATTCGCCACTCTATCGGACATAACTCCACAAAGCGCGATTTACGAAAGAAAATGAATGTAAAGTAGACCTTTGGTTAACACTCGAGAGAAGACGAAAGAAGAGAAGAAAATATTTTCCTATGTCATGGCGAGCACGAGCTCGGTGTCGACGCACTCCGCCTCGCTTACCGTATGCGTGCCGCTCGCCAGCAGCGCGTCCTCCATCAGCAACATCACGCACTGCAAACTATCAGAGAGCAACACTCACCTAGATATCGACATGTACAGTATCTCCTGATGGCGGGCGTCGTCGACGAGCGACAGGCCCAGGCCGTGCATAGCGAGCACGAGCTCTGTATCGACGCACTCCGCCTCGCCCACCGTGTGTGCACCGCTCGCCAGCAACGCGTCCTCAGTTAGTAGCACCACACGCTGCAGTCCGTCCAGGAACGACACCCACCACACGTGGACTTGCTGAGATATCCTGCAATTTTACAACGTTAGCGGACGTTCCAAGCCACGTGTTACAGTAAAAACTCAGAAATGGTGAAAGCCAAAAGACCGCAAAACATAGACATATGTTTTTAAGTAAAAACATATTTTGCCTGATCTTTGTAGTCAAAAGTAATTTTGACCAGTGTTGAGTTTTGAATATAAAATATACACTTTATCTTTACAGAACATACAAATTAAGAGAAATTTTACTAAGCGTTATTCGTACGTGCGCTAGTTATGCCGTTAAGCATTCACAAGCCCTCACACATTAATCTCCTACGCCTCTGATTACAAACACTATTTCACAGACTAAAATGTAGTATTCTTAATTTGACTGACATATTTAATTGCGTACCTCGCTCCTACAACATATCTCTCATTTCTAAAATCAATGCCTAAACTACTTACACAAATTCTCCCATGCCGTCCTTGCGTAGATCGTTTTCGTACTCCTTTTTCTTGTGGCCCTCCATGATGAGAATCCGTGGCCCCGCCGGGTTGTCCCATGTGAACAGCATACGATTCATCGGTGCTAGCTTTCTGTAAACATACAAATATTACTCAAGATCTATTAGGAGTAAATTGGATTAAAACGACTCGAAATAAATATTATGGATAACATTTTAAACGTCACAAATGAGACATTTTAAGCTGCTTGCTTGCACTTTAAAAAAATGAAAATGTATAGGACTTTTTAATATTTAATTTAGCCTGCTTTCAATACATATTAAATTTACTATTGAAGACCAAAATTGACAGTTTTTTTTCTAACTTCTAATGAGGTTGACAACCATGAATCTAACTAAATAAAAAAAACAAAGTCATACTTGACGTTGACATTTTCCTTCTCGTACAGCGTGACAGTGTGCGGGGTGCAGTTGACGATGAGCGCGGGGGCGTGGCCGGGACGGTACTGACGTACAGTGATGTAAGTCCCACCCTCACTGAGCTGGGTCTCGACGTGCAACCCGCCATACTAAAAACATTATTTTTAAATGATTAATTTCTAAAAATAATGTCGCTTAAGAGTCGTAAGATGACTTTAAAATATGATTTTAAATGCACGCGAGATGGTAGCCATTAGTTTACGGTGTGCACTGTATGTCCACACTCTACTTCGATTTGTCCTGTCTTCTTTGTCTTACACACTGGCACCCACCTGGTTGTTAAGCTTGAGGCAGACGCTGTGCTGCTCGGTGTAGAGGAAGGGCGCGGCGTGCTCCGTGGAGCCGGCGACGCGCAGCAGTAGCAGTTTGTCCTCCTTCTCTATCACCGGCCATAAGGGTGCGCTCGTGTTTTGTTCCACCTTTGGTACAGAATATGTCAAATATTATTTATTATTTATATATTGTAATAAAAAAGATACTGTAAAACTTGTGACACAATAGACAAACAAAGAAGACCTCTATGACATCATTCGTTGGTCAGATTGGTTATGCAAACAAGGTAATCCATTAAGCCGTTTAGGCTGCAGAGCGTGCCTCAAACATACATTCTCTCGAAAAACATAGCCCTCCTCCTGGTGTAGTCGGATAAAAGAAGATTAAAGCACGACTTATAATACATTTACAACTTACAGAGATTTTTGTATATATTTTAGTTCGTCTCATCAATTTGTTTAAACTCATTAAAAAATTAAAATAATTAAGACAAAAATCTTTTAATTTCGAATTTTCATAGCAAAATACAAAAAACATGGGGTTCATAAAGTCAATATATTGGTTTAAGATCCCTACCTCTCTCCATGGGTCCCCAGAGCGATGTAGTTCCTGGTACTGTATGGCGAACGGGCACTCGTTGATGATGAGGAAGAACGGTGTGAATATCACCATCTTTGTCAAGCTGTTGAACGTCAGCTGATTCGTCACTGCCACCTACAACGAGCAAAATTCTCTTAATTGAAAAACATAAGTGAAATGTAACATTTCAAAAAACTGCCGACTTTTTGCGTAAATGTACGCTCCAGGACCGAAAACGATTTAAAATAGAAATTATATGGATTTAATGCGTTTATTAGATAAACTAGCTAAATAACCAAAACACAAAATAAAAATATTTTTTATTGAAATAAGTACTTTAAGTACATTTTTTAACGTTGAGACTAACGGTTCGGGAACTAACTTAGCGAGAAGAACCGGCGTCAATAAAAATGAAACAGATAAGTTACAAAATTTGTCTAAATTTTATGGGAAAAAAAGTTTTTACACGAAGGTTGTATAATTTTAGTTATCTGCTTCTTTCACTTTATGCTTTTAAAAAGAAATTTTATCGGACTGATGCTGTAAGCCGCATAACAGGATTCTTATGTCTAACACGATCAACGATATCTTGTAATGTTACGCCTCCCTGTTTGTTTATATTTTTACAGGTACCGAACGGATTTTGATAAAATTTGGTATACAGATAGACAACGATGATGTGATGTTATAACTGTAAAAATCGAAACAAACGTTTAGGGAATGTTTCACCACATCCTGGTATATGCTATGAAAGCTATCTACAACATATTTAACAGATGAAGTATTGAGAATCAATCAAATACTAGAAGTCGCCTGTGGTCGAAATTCGACCTGAAATATTTAAATCCATCATGTAAAGAAGCTTTAAAAAAATTATATTCGATAATAATTTACAGACTTCAATTTGACTTAGACGACTCATAACGAGGCCATTAAATTTTTTTGAAAATAAAGATCACAAACTTCAACCATCAACAAAAAATTATTTCGTGTCATGTCAAAATATTGTAGTGTGCGTAGCGTTTTATTTATTATAAACATGCAAGATTAAAGCATGTTTTAAAATAACGCTCCTCCTCCAAATCAACTATAACTGGAAGAAATTTCATGCTTTTACATCTACGCGTCTTTCGTAAAAAAGGGTACAAAGTTTTCCACTCGCGTATATATAGATTATACACATAGACTATTAGATACTTATCAGGAGGTAGTCAAACACGCTCCTAGAATTATAATATCTTTAGTTACCTGGTAAGTCCTTCCCTCGTTCCTACAAGTCACCACTCCAGAGCTCCCAGGCACGTCCAGAGAAAACTTGTCCGACCATTCACCAAACTCCACCCGAATCGCCGCCTTCTTCTTACCAAAGAAGTTCTTGGCTCGGAACGAGAATAATATCGGATCCTTATAATCTTTTGGATGGAATATTACGTTGCTGGATTCATCTACGTTCTGAAATGTTTTGTAATGCTACAGTATATTGGTATAGTATATTGGTATAGTTTTTTATTGCGATTGCCATTAACCCAAAAACGAAGCAGCATCTGATAAAATATAAAGCATCAATGGTGAGTCATGTATCATTCCATGCCGTTATATCCATGCAATTAAGAGCAATTTCACGGGCAGGACATTTGGACAGTGCAAGGGATAGTGGTATTTAAACCCATCCTATTTAGAACTAAATTAGCACTCGATTGCGTGAACAGTCATACCCCCCCGTCGTAATATTTCAACGTGTCACTCACCATGTCGCTCAAACATGGAGTGTGACGTCTTAAAAATTTACCGCAACGAAATTCTTTTATCTGCAAACGCATATTCTGGGCTTTAATATATACGCAATAAGGACTACGAAACTATTCTTAGATATTATAAAACGCGGTAATCATGAATATGAAAACATGCAGCGGATTATAATAATAAAGCATCTAAGAACCTATTTCAAACCCTCTTATTAAAATATTTACACTGCAAATAACTTACATAAGGTCAAAGACTATGCTGTCGCATAGGCGTTTTGGAAGATTTATTATACAAACATGGATAGCAACTTTATATAAGTTATTTTTAAAACGATTAGAGGGCACATTTAAGATTCTTATACACTTAAAACTAATATTAGAAACCAAAAAAAATAAGGAAACAAATCAAATTTTTGTTATATTTTGCAAAGCCAATCAGTATTCAGTACAACTGATATGCGAGTAGGCAAACTAAAAGTAAGGCAAGACGTCCGTAGTTCGCGGTACCTTATTAGGTGTACTGGATTCTTTTTCTGGTTTCTTTGATTTCTGCAACCATGTAATGCACAATGACAAACTTTCAAACATTTGACAAGCATTTATCTCAAATGCAAGAATTAAAATTCTAGGATTGTTTTTTTTAAATACCAATTACTATATGAGTTTCGCAATTCTAGTTAAAGACATTTTTCATTTCTCCTTTAAATTCAGTAAAGTTATCGGGACGCATATGACAGAACTTCGGCCATTAACATTCCATTCACGAAATTCTTTCTTCATAGCTAAATTTTGTTTTCACAGTAATTTCATGCGCAAGTGAAACAAAACATATATCAATGTCCCTGTTATGACACTTACCCGGTAGCACAGCGTGAATCCTGTCTTATTGAGCATCCAGAAGGGACAGTATAGCGACAGCAGCTGCGTGCCGTCGACAGCAGAGCTGTGCATGCCCAGCTCGAGCGTCATTAGCGCCGGACTGTCGTGGGACTCGAACGACCAGACAGAGAGCTCCGTATCCTCGGTGGGCAACGCTTTAGTGCACACCCAACATTTATCGAGGTAGTTCTCGATCTGAAATAAGTTTTGACATTAACAGCAGCGCTAAAAGTCATCAATTTAAATTCCTCTCAAAGTATATAGTATTGGCAACTTAATATGACCTTATTGAGAGCCGCGCTCTGATTGGTCGCTTCTAGGGCGTTTCCGTAACCACTGTTGCCGTATACTTGGGATTAACGCACACGCAAGAGCAGTGTGACGTCAATTTGTGGTGCGGTGTGGGGCGAGGTGTGGCAGAAGGGGGCATCTCGCCGGGCCGCAGGGTCGGTTTGTGCGACAGGAGATTAACGCACACTCAAGAGCTATATGACGTCACTGACCATGAGGACGACGGTGGCGCGGTGCGGGGCGAGGTGCGGCAGGGGGAGCATCTCGCCGGGCTGCAGAGTCTGCGTGCGCTGCAGGTTTAGCTGGGAAACGCGCACGGCCACAGGCAGGCAGTTCTGAAGGCGCACCGCCGGCCGCAACACCACGTCATAACACGAAGATGCGAATGTGTGACGCGTCGAGTTTTCGAAGAACACTTGCTCCATGCTACCTACCGCCTGAAATAGAAGTTATTGGAATAAAAATACTTTTGTTTTGCACACAAAAAAGAGACACATACAAAACAGAAACAGAAGTGAGTGAGCCATGCTTCAGCACGATTGGACCGGCACGACAGGAGCGATATAGCGGCCTCACACAAAACTGTCGTAAAAAGCGTAAGGCTGTTATTCGTCCAGTAAGTGAGTTTACCGGAGGTCCAACTCCCTACATCCTCATTCCCTTACCCTATTCCAGTAGCTTATTTAAAGGGCCGGCAACGCGCTTGAAACGCTTTTGATGTTGCAAGTGTCCGTGGACACATTCCAGCAAACAAATTCTGCTATTTGCTTGGACTTAAGGCCTCACCGATGTGTGCGAGAAGCCTGAAGACCTTTACCATGTTTTGCTGGAGTATGCTTGGACTGCAGAGCTTAGATCGAGTCTCTTGGGAGACTTAGGTTGCCTGCACAAGGGACGCATCAATAGTATACTTTCGGAGCCATTGTCCCCTGAGGCAAATAAAAAATTATTGTTACTTGTATCTATCCATTGTCTAGGGAACACTGTGATCACCTATGAGGCTGACATTAACACTAAGTGTTAAAAGCCTCCAAAAAAAATGATAAAAAAGTGTCCATGGATGACGGCAGTTGCTTTCCATCAGGTAACCTTCTGTTTGCTTACTCCCTTATTTTAGAAAAAACAGCTGCATGTATACTATGTTATGTAATGATTAAGTTGCCAGCTCATTTCTATTCAGAAAGTAAGTCAGCTGGTCTTCTGCAAGGGCTATCTAGCGACTTCACTACACATCAGAAAGGGAAAACAGTAGTCCTACATATGCATCCCGTTCTATTATTACTGTAAGGCACTGACGACATAAAACGCTTCCCAACCCCGTGTCATACAAACTTTTAATAAAAAAATATACAAAGTTAAATCACAAACCTTTAAAAAGAATTTCTCTCCGCTTTTTTTATCTTTGGAGTCACATTGTAAGAGTTTGCTTATTTTAACTTCCTGTTGTAATTCTTTCCATATAAAAGGCTGCACTGACACGGTGAAACCTAAAAAGTTAATGATATCATCACTACATACTAAAATTATGTATCAATAAGTTTAAACTCGAATACAGTAAATGTTGTATAACAGACCACCCGGACCAGGCAAAGACGGTCCCCTCGTAACCACGGTCGTTGCAACACGGTCGAAGCATCGATTTAAGGTATGTAGTAGCATAACTACCAAAATAAGTCGCGGTAAGTACCGATAAATTTGTTTTAAATGTAATGCAACGCGAAAGTTTAAGAACGAGTTTCACGAGATAACTTTAACTATAACAAAATATGAAATAAACTGTCAAATCTTAGGTTGGGTCATTATCGGATTGCACCGTTGTAACAATGGTTAAAATGACGTCATACTTTACGATAACCGTAACCGGCCGATTTTGGTCGGTTAACGTCAAAGTTAACAAATGTCAAAATAACTGTAAGAAAATAAACATGGTGCAACAAACATTTGTGAAGTTCTGCAGTTGACGATATAGTTACTGCTAAACTTAACCATAACCATAACTGCGCCCGTGGTGCAACTCTAAAAATTTCATGCTTACATCATAGCCGTACCAGTGCCCATTGGTCCGATTAAAGTCGGCTTACTGGTTCGTCATGTAACTATTGTGATTCTGTTTACTTTAATTTCGCTTCAAACAACTTCTAGAACGTTCTACATACCCTCTACTGAGAAGAATATCTCTGCGGTAGGCGTGTGCACCGCCTGCAGCGGCAGCCGCAGCGTGCCGCCCGGCTTCACGTCGCCTAGCAGCTTCACTTCATTGCCGCTCGGCGTCATGTAGTATACCGACACGTTGACGGATAGAGTGTTCATCACCTGCAATCAGGAGTGAGGATAAGGGGTTGCTGCACCACTTCCTGATATGTGTCATATAGGCTATCCATGACTTATCTGACAGACGAACTATGGATGATCTGTCAAAATAAGTTACGGACAGCATATATGGCACATGTTAGGAGTGGTGGCCCTAAGATTTTATGACAAAATGTTTAAAAAACTATGTTTTTTTAAAAATAAGGGGGCAAACGAGCAAACGGGTTACCTAATGGAAAGCAACTACCGCCGCCCATGGACACTCGCAACATCATGGTTGAAGGTGCTTTGCCGGCCTCATTGTCATTGTAAAATAACTTTCAGTTGGTATCTAAGATAAACTGCTATCACGGGGTTTATTTTTATATTGCGAGCGGTGGCGGGGTATTTCATTACAAACAAGCATAGAACTGCATCTTATGACATACAATATCATTCGCTAGGTGTATGTAGGTGCACACGTTCGCACGGTGGCAAAAAAAGGACACACGAACACGGCCGACGACAAATTGTCAATTTTTTATGTAATGATAGACGGTCATTTGACATTTTAATTTAAAATCATTACGTTTTGACCGCCGTATTTTGACACGCACCCAGTAACTTCAAAGGACATACCTGAACTACACTCCTCAAATACACGTGCAGCGCTGCGTCCTGCATGACGACGTCAGATATCAGTCCGCGCGGATCCGCCGCGCCGGTACCGCGTTTGAGCGCGAAGAACCGCTTGTCCGCGCGCTCCACCGGTATCACTAGCTCGTCCGTCTCTATCTGGTAAAAATAAAGATCAATATTAATTTTTTATGATATTATTTAACATCTATACTGATAATATAAAGCTGAAGAGTTTGTTTGTTGGTTTGAACGCGCTAATCTCAGAAACTACTGGACGGAATTGAAAAATCATTTTGATGTTGGTTAGTCTACTTATCGAGGCCTTCCTCGTATTCTTCCTATAGGCTATATAATATCACGCTACGACTAATAGGAGTCGAGCAGGGCAAGTTTGTATGAAACAACAAAGTTTCACGTGGACGTAGTCACGCAACACCTAGTATAATATAACGTCCGCCAAAATTGGCAAAATTCATTTATTGCGTGGGAACGGTACATTATCTCAGGATAAAAAATATTTTATGTCCTTCTCTGGGACATAAAACATCTGCATACCAAATTTCAGCACAATCGGGTTTAGCGGTTGGGGGGTAACAGACAGACAGACACTTTCTCATTTATAATATTAAAAATTAACAGTATGGATGGCTATAAGCACATATAAACCAATTAATACATAAAGGCCAAGTACGGGTACGCCTAGCGCACCGAAAGGTTCCGTACTGTATTAGAGAAAACATAGGCAAAAATTGTGTTGTATGAGACCCAACTTAATTAATAATTTTGGTTTGCTTTTGTGACTCATTAGTATAGTAGAAATACAACTAAGTATTTTGTGAAAAATTCATGTGCCTACCTGTTCCCGTCATTGATATTTAAAAAATCCATTTTGTTTTAGTATTAGTTGTTCTAGAGGCAAGAGAAATACATTAAACCTGTAAAAATTTTAAGTCTATAGCTATTACCGTTCTTTAGATACAGGCTGGAGATTGACAGACGGACAGACATCGTCTTAGTCAGAGGGTGCCATTTTTACCATTTGGGTACTGAACCCTAAAAAAATACATTCAATAACTAGAAGTTACCTTGACGTTCAATTTCAGCGGAGGCGGGGGTTCATTGAGTTTCATCAACTTTTTTGCCCCATGCTTCAATTGCAGAGGGACACAAGCACCCGGCTCCAACACTACTTCCCTGTGGGGTCAAAAAATTCTCATGAATAATTCTACGTTTTTTGTAAAACTGAGGCAGGGTTGTTAAAACTTTTAACGGTGATGTACAGAATGATTAGTAATGATTATGATAAAGAGAAATAAAAATACGGAAAGTATAAAAATCACCAAAGGTTCATAAGTAACTGTAACGACCTGGTCTATGGCCCATTTTCGATGATTTCTGGCACATCCTGTATATAACTGAGGAAACATATACGACACACGTCCCTAAATTTTATACTCTTTATATAAAATTTTATTTATAATTATTAATACTTTACTAAATTTTAATAAATCATTCGGTCCGCCGAGATTTGGCTTTCTATTTTGAAAAGCCCAACAAATTGAGTACGGGACGCCTAGCAATATTTCAAAAACATCCTACAATCTACAGAATAATTAGAAGTGTGCTAAAATTTCTAAATAAATTAAGAACAAAAAAAACTAAAAAAATACAACTCACAGATATTCAGACGACGTGTACTCGTCAGTAGGGAAGACGGAGAAGTCCTTGTTATTATCCAACATGAGTTTCGCCGTCAGTCCGGTGCAGTTGTGTAGAACGTACGGCGCACCAACATACTTCTTTTCCGATGTCTGAAAAATACAGAACCTCGATAACTCCAACGTCGGTAATTTAAAAACCTCTATAATTTAAAATATTTTCCCTCGGACTTTAAATTATCGTTATACTACAAAACTAGAGGCCAGCATACTATAAAAATCTCCGATCACAGATTGTGTTGTGTGTGTGTGTGTGTGTGTGTGTGTGTGTGTGTGTGTGTGTGTGTGTGTGTGTGTGTGTGTGTGTGTACAACTAGAGACGTATGTAAATATGGGAGGGGTTTTGGTGGTCATGATCCCCCACCTTCATATCCATCTTTCTTGTTCAACAGAAATCATTTCTTGGAGGCTTTTTACACATACCAGCGCAGGTTGGAATAATGTAAACCCGCTAAAAACATCTATTAAAATTTCAGATAACTTACATCTTCGATTTTCAATTTCGAGGCGGATGTGTCCGTTACAGCAGCTGCAGCCGCGAACGAGTTGCCCAGTTGTGTTAGCACCTGAAATATACATCCTATTAATATCTATGTAAAAATTTGGTTTGTTTGGATGCTCCATCAATCACGTTAACTACTAAAAACTTCCATAAGATTGGGTATGATATAAAAAATTTTAGGCCTTTATGCACGTTTGTCTAAGTCCCTTTATACATGTATCCGGCCGGCAGAAGGTCGTTGGGCCTGTGGTCCGTGCTTTCATACTATAAACAAGGCGACCGTCTCAGTAATATATGGACTTGTCTATGTATCAGTGATGTATAGATGTTCTCTACATGAACACGGGCGCAATACGGCTCGGCGACCGTGCAGCGACCGGGTACATATCAAAAAAAGGCTTAAACTGAAGTAAATAAAGGCCAAAAATATTTTTGACGGCATTAGCAAACTAACCTACAGTGCACTAAACTGGTCATTGACGGCGTCGGCGTCTGCTAAAGAGCAATGGAGCGCAGTATGCTGAGAGTAAGTCTTCTTAATCAAATGAGAAACACAAAACAAACACCGTACTGCGCTCACAAACAGGGATCAAGGACGCAGGAGCAAAGAAAGCCAAATGAAAGTGGGATTAGGCTGGTCACGTTAGCCGTATTCATCTCGATCGAGTGGGTACCGGAAGACGGAAAATGCAACCGTCGCCGGTCAACGGAAAGATGAGCAGGAGGCTTACCAGTCGTGCTGGCCAACCAACTGTTGGCCAGCCTGTTAGAACGCGAGACATGGAAGACTCTGGGGGAGGTCTTTGCCCAGCGGAGGGATAGTACAGACTAATAAACAAAAATTAAAATTTGCACCGATGCATATGAAATGGGCTTATACTATGTACTCACATCGATGCCGCTACTCGTAACAGTAAGTTCGAGCGGCTCACTACTGGATATAGTGACGGTTTTGTTCGGTTGGCGCGTGACAATGTTTTGTATGTTGGCCGCCTCGTCCGTGGTATCTATGGCCAACTGGCTGTCGGCGTTGGAACGCATCACCACCTGAAAAATTGTAAGGTGAGTTTCGAACAGAGCTTATTATTTTTGGTTAAACCTGTGGCTATTGTTCTCTTTAGGCGCGCAAGAACACGAGTCATTCATATTTTTTAATATTTAAAAGTGTGTTCTTGCCCTATCCTGAGTCATCAGGTTATTGTGTACTATCTGTTTTAATATTAAATAAATATCAACTTTATGTAGCCCAAAAGTGTTTGAAACTGGCTGGCCAGGAATAGATTAATTATATGGTACATACACGCACACGCATATGTCAGTACCTGTCTCCCAACTCACCTCCATCTTAAGTTCCCAAGGCACATGTTTATACTGTAAGTCCTTGAGCACCTCGACCGGCTCTACAAGGGGCTCCCACATCGCGCGCCCAATGTTGTAGTACGACACTTGCATAGCCCACGTAGATTCCATGTAGAACTAAAATATAAATAGAACTAAAATAATAGGGGTACTTTAGTCACATCATACTTTAAACTAATAATATTAACATTACAAAGACAAAAGTAATAGGTATGTAAAGTAGTCTATGTTACATTCCATTTTTTAAATTAAGTCAATGCAAAAAATCAAGTCGTTTGGTTATTTCGTTACGGCGTGAAGGTAGTACAAAGAAACACAATTTCCCATCTCACACTATTAATAAAGAGGAGAGATTTGTATTTTTGTTTGTTTGATACGAAAAAAACTCCTTATCAAGAATTCTTTCACCGTTAAATTGCCACAGAGTGACATACGTAAATGTCTGTCTAGAAAATCGGCCGAGAACTAGTTAGACTTATGTACGAAGATTTAAATATTCAGTTAAGATATTAACTAGCTTAAAATTTCAAATACTTTTTGGTCCGATTAAATGATCTCGTAGGATGAGAAATTTCCACGCGGGCGAAACAGCCACTAAATATTGGTATAATATAAGTATGGATTTACTTCAGAGCTCCAGTCCTTGGCTTGTGCCTCCAGCGATGCCTGCATAACCAACACCGGTATGGTTTCATTTCCGATATCAATCTCTAGAGCCAGTAGTATGGCCGGGGATGACAGCATGCAGATTTCACCTGCAGGTGGCGTGGCTATAGGAGTTTCCTCAGCGTCTATAGCTTCTTGGGCTTCCTCTGTTAATAAAACAATACTTTAGTGACCATGCTTCAGCATGTATGGGCCGGCACGACCGGAAATACGACCTCACCGAAAACTAGCGTGAAAAAACAGCAGGGTTCTGTAAAGAGTTTACCGGAGACCAAACTTCCTACCCCTATTGCCTTCCCCTGTTTGCTTAACTTAGGCTGTTCGCTAGCATCGCATTTGCTACACTTATGTTGCAAATGCGTTGCAACGATGATAAATTTTTGAAATAGTTTGCTTAATAATTGCGCTGTTAATTGAAAAACGCTTTTGCACTCAACGCCCAGAACAAGTCTTCGGCGTATATATCCAATATATTTTATCGAGTGTAAAATATTTACCTGTCTTCAAGAACCAGTACGAGCTGGGTTTGAAGGGCTGTATCTCCCAGAGGTCGTTGTAAATTATCGGTTTGTTTTCCTTTTCGGAGTTATCTTCCTCACGACTCGTGACGGTTGCCAAAACGCGACTTAGCAACGCTATGGTATCTATAAAGAAAGTTTACGTTATACATCGTCTGTTCAAAAAGTATCGCGAATTTTGTGTTTTTTCAAAAATTATTTATTTATTCATGAATATTTATT
>JAOTAV010080180.1:0-12528 GCA_026546445.1 Cyclargus thomasi | reverse complement strand
CATCGCCAATATACGTCGGCGAGGGCTCGTGCGTCAAGGTCCCATGGTAGGCTTCCCGCGAGCAGGCATGCCGAATCAACTATAAACTGTCTTGGGGCACTGGCCAGCGGCCCTAGCATAGCGACTGAGAAAGAGTCTCCTTTTACAGCAAGATAGAATGTTTAAGTGACGAATGCACAAATAAAATCTGTCCGTTTATCCCAACTACCTTTCAGTTTGTCTATACCGTATATCTACTGACGCTATGCTAGCCCTCTGCCCTGCTGAAGATACTATGAATGTACGACTCTGTTTTGTTTTTGTCGATTTATAAAAAATATCCCAGAGTTTATCTCATTAACTTCACTTAGGAGAATACCTTAGACAATTAAGGGACTTGGCGATAAATAAATTTCAATAGTAATATAAATTGTTAAAGAAGCTAGATGTTTTCGTGTTAATGAAGGCGGGAATGTCCAGGTATGGCAGCGGGCGCCGTAACGCCTTGTACGGCCTCACGCCTGCCAGGACGCAATGTGTTACGCTAGGATCTCTATTGACCTTTAGCAATTATAAATACGCCACTTTTACCACCGCGTTGTTCCGGCCGTTGACTGGCTCTATTTAAATTAGCCTAGTGTAACACACAGGATACATAGTCTGTTCAAACTAACTTGGAACGCAATTACAAACAAATTTTGAACATTTTATATAAAGTGTTGTGCCGACTAACGGCGAATGGAGCATAGATGGTCTAGCCTGCAATCGGATATTTATGCGGCTACGAGATATAAAATTTACTGTATTATCTTGAATCCTGAACATTATAATAAATTTAGAAAAATTCGTTCTCGTAAAATAACAATTTGGATCAGTCTAATACATCAAAACTCTAAAATATATTTTACTTTAGTGTTTGTTGGACAGAAGAAATGCACTGCAACACACAATGCAATGTTCAAATAGCAGAACCGGCGCTGGTTTATTTATTTTATGAGTTAATATTATTAAAAATCTAATACACTGCGAGACGTCCGTATCGAATGGATCAGTCTAATGTTCTTAAAGGCACAAACTGTACTCTACATGCCCTAGAAAATACCAATTATGCGACACAAGGAAGTTACACAATAGTTCGCGTGGTGTGTGAATTTTGAGTCGCGTTACTGTTTTTTCTCCGAGTTAATGTCATAATAATCTAGCCGGGTGATCGATAGTTGGTTGGCGTGAGAGTGTTGCACCGAGATAGTACGATTATCTGTTAACGATTCCATTGTGTTGCGCTACTCTGTTATACAATAACCCATTATATATTTAGCCTTATTTGGTAATTTCGCGCTGCAAATATCTCACATTATATCGTTACGTAAGGATTTCGGTTCATCGTTTTGGTTGGCATTTAGTGTAAAAGACGGGATGGTTTAAAGAAATTAATAAATGTTCCTGATCAGTACGGTCCCTTCGCTCACACTAACTAGTATGTACCTACAATCTACAAATTGGAATTCATTCCTATCTTCAAATTGGAATTCCTAGCGAGTCCGCTGGGAACATCAAGTTATAGTAAATTATGCATATCGTTGTTGTATTATATTAATTATAATAATCATTAACATAATATCAGTGTCTAATGGATTATCAAATGAAGCGTTCGCCCGAGACAAACAGTTTGGGGTGTTTATCCGCAAATATTAAACGAGTAAATTGTTCTCGATTAATGTTGTATTATAATTACAATAACATAATCTCTATCAACATCTTAGTATCCAAATGAAGCAGACGCCTACGAATATGTATATTTGTTGCTTTAGTATTCTAGTCTCCAATCTGTTAATCCGAACGTTGAAAGTGAAGGAATACGATTAATGAAATTGGCTTCGTTTTATTTAGCACACGACGTCAGGGGAGCCGGACCAAGGTCGACATTCGCTGTACCAATCAAGCGTGCTAGGTGTTATTAGGTTTCCAATGTAACTTTTTCTAGAATTTACTACTTAGGACGAACTATTTATACCTACCACTTTTGTACCCATTTCAATCGTTAAAAACTGCCCTACTAAACTTATCGGGTATAATGTGAGTCACTAAATCAAATGATCCAATTTTGACTTGCAAATGGCACAAGCATTGTCTGATCTAGATGTATAGTTCTATCTTCTGTGTCTATTTATTCTACGGAATCACCGTTGAATCGAAAACCCGGGCTCACGTAACAATAGCTAGGATCTCGGTATTGATGAGAGCAAAGGTTATTCTCGTATTTTCCTTTGGCAGGAGTCAGGAATGAACTGCAAACATTAATTTTATTATCTAACCTACTTGCTGTTTTTCTGTTTTGATGCAATTAAAACTTGAATAACAAATGATTAATGAATTTCATGACTGTTTAAATATAGACGTATAAGTTAAACATACAGTATGTTAACTGGTTTATTATACAGTCTAATCATTCAATAAGTATCACACACTTGCCAGGTACAGTATCAATACAATGTTAATTAAAAACCAACACAAAGTTTTGGTAAACAGTGGGGTACAAAAGTTCGGTGTTGCCAGTCACAACAATAATAAAACTCCATAATTATGTAAGATTTCCAACACGAAAACCGGATCTTTATAATTTAATATTCTTTAATGGCCGAGTTGATTTCAAGGTAACCTCGAGTTTCTAACATTTTACGTCTGTATTGTTGATTTGATAAAATTATATATTTAAATCAGCTGATGTCATGCTATATCCATATTCATGAGACAATCTTCATTTGAATTACCAATTCTAGTTCGTGCCAAAATGCAGCGTGGAGAGCTCTGGTGTGGGTTTGAAAAGATAACGTCTCCTTTTAAAAATATTCACTTGTTTTTATTCTAACCAGAACATCTCTGCAACGCCAATTGATGGGAACTACAGAGACAAAAGTTACTAATGGATTAGTTAATCAGATTTTTTTTATAGTTGAAATCTCAAGGATCTAATTTGACAAAAATCGATGGCTTAGCTTCAGATAGTCAGTGAGTTGTTATCATTAGAGATCGCCGACTACATTAATACGTCATGCGGCGCTCTTGTTGCTTAGCTCTACATAGTAGTTTCCTTTTTATATTTCAATAACGCGAATACCTTTAAGTCTTGCTTCGCGGAATATTCCTCCATTATGTTGACTAATCGAAATAACTGCATACTCATTTGCAGCAGAGAGACGGCGATTAGCATACGTTTCTCCTTGTCTTGAGGATGTGATGATATTTCTTTTAAATTTTTGGAGACTGGACGCAAAATCTAAGTATAAATTTTCTTACAATAATTTAATTATTATGCATTGTGCATATTTTATGACTCTCGACTGTTTTTATAACATTTTCCAATCGACATAACTCACTAGCGACCTGAATAATATCTATAGTTCTTTCTAGTTTTGAGTTTTATCGAAATTATGGGCTGCTTTATGTCGCAGCACCGAGATTTACTGAAAAGTCCATTAGGTACATAAACAATAGAATTGGGAGCGCGCTGGCTCCCCAAGTTCGCTGCACGATCTTAATTAACTTATGTTCCGTACCAAATGCATTATCGCTAGCAGGTCTGGCGCTACCTGCTGCCTGCAGATGTCTGTCTAAGAATACAATGTATTCGTGCTTATTATGCTCTACTGAGAAAAAAATATCTTAATTCCTTTGTAAAAAATGTTCGTAGTCGAATATACACCAGGCGACGTGTTAGAGATAATATAAGATAGAACATAGAACTTTATTCTAAACAACTGTGTATTATAATAATTATGTAGCTACATATTATCATAGTATGGATTTCGTACTGTTGGGTTTGTCTCTAAAGGCCATCTTTGATAAGGTCAAAGTTTCATGTGAATCTTACCACAACAACAGCTGTTGCTTAATATATATTTATTGAATCAATTGATATTATAACTCGATTATTGAATAGTTATAGTTCGAAGAAAAAAAAAAGAATACATATACCGTCGAATTGATAAACGTTTTCGTTTTTTGGAAGTCGGTTAAAAATCTATTACAAGTGTAGTAGGTTAGTACCTACTACATTTGTAATAGATTTTTAACCGACTAAAAAACTAAATGCCTATGTAATTGTTATTTAGTAATAACAATTACATAGGCATTAAGTTTTTTCCTGTTTTCCGAACCTTTCCCTGTTTTTAGAACTAACGAACATTTACTTAGAATTCATATGTAAATTACAAATAATTAACCTTTAGCATTTATACTCGTTATATTCGTAAGGATTAACAAGGTTTCCAATAATACAGTCTTGTGTGTTTAAACATTTCTATTTATGTGGTACTTTACTAGTTGTTGCCAGCGACTATATTCACAGAAGAAGTTAAAGCTCTTTTACGAATATAGAAATTAATAACGTAAACATGACATAAGACTTTTTAATTAACTACTAGAGGATTCCGTTGCGCTAAGATTCGTTTATAGCGCGGGACCGTACATTTTTCCGAAACAAAAATTACTGGGTAAAGGTATTGGGCGTGAAGAGGCAACAGACAGATAGACCGACAGACACACTTTCGCATTTATAATGTGAGTATTGAAGTATGAATATTCTCACTTTTAATAATCTATTGCCAATACTATTATTGAATGGAATAGCTCAATAAAAGCGCGTATAACCAACAAGTCTGAGTGGAATTACGTCGATCATTCTGTTGTAATTGACGCGAGCTCTGTCTGGGGCCCTTAATCTGTACTTTCGGTCGGTTTTCTAACGGCGAAATACCCGTGATCCGGTTAAGCCACCCAATCCAATTTCGCGCCACAAAAATGTTGTATTCAATTACTTGCGTTTCCTGTAAGCCAAACATGCTCGAATATTATATTTCGCGTCGTTTGTGCCCGTCGCTTACAGTATGGTTCAATCAATATGTTCTAGGGTGTAGATTTAGTATTTAACAACTCTTTATTTAGTATTTAACAACTCTTACTTAAACTCATTCAGGTTTTTATAGTCGGGGAGCCCAAGAGGAGATTTGTGGATTTACTCGAGCGCGTCAGATTAAGCATGTGTAGGCTTTCTATGTCTATATGTGTCTCTAGTTATAACGGTATAAAAATCAGATTTCTAAGTTAGTTCGGTAACTACTTAAACGTTATTTTAACAGAAATGTCGTCAAAATCGTCAAATTAAGAAAGAGGGTGTTAAAAAAATGCTAAACATCACTTCCACATAAAGCCCTGATGATTTTAATGCAAGGTAAGCCTGTAATAACATAAAACAACAAAGCCTCATATTTTTATGACCAAGCTTCCCAGATATTTTATGTCACATTCAAATAAATGCTTTTGGCCTTGCTGTCTAAAATGATTAAGTAAATGTCCGATGTTAAGAATATTTACGAAGAAATTTCATTTTTATAACCTTAAAATCGCTGTAGCGTGTTATCTCACCGCTAAAATAAAAAATGCCCTTATTATTTTTTTAACGTTTTACCTAATCTACAAAACATGCTAGGACTCCACGACGCTCGATTTACTCCAAAAATAGCACTCTCACCTCCCCGGCTATTGTGGCTATTCGAAGATGGTTTATTCCTCCCGAAACAACCAAATTTTTACAATCAGGATAGGATACTACTTGATTGATGATTGATATATCGTAATACCGTTTTAGCTCTGCTATGCATATAATGTAATGTACAATTTCCACGAATCTATATAACTTACATAGGCACGATAGGTCGTTTGGTATAGGGCAATGCGGCCATCAATATTCTCATCAAATCTCAAGCTGGCGAAGTGCCATGCTGTCGCGGAAAACGTAGCGCGTGACTCCAGCGGCTCTTTCACAACCGTGAGAGTGGACCAGATCAACCTTATCGCGGTGTCGGGTTGCATCACGTAGTACGTTTGGGATGTTTTTGTGATCTCGTTGGAAGATCCCTTTTATAATTCTTCAAAGAGTCATTGTGCGACTTACCACTTTGAAGTAGAGTTTGGTGAAGATAGGTCGTGATGCATATAACCGCGTTTGCCCCTTTTTTAGAATGAAGAAATGCTCCAATCGTCAAACTCTTGTCCCTTAAAACTTGCTTCTTCTTTTAATCCTCGTGTATACTAGCTAATCAATGTTAATTATTTTTGTTTCAGGTATTTTAATCCGGATTTGGGTAAAGTTTTGTATAACTAATGTACGATATTTAACAGGTCGGGATTAATTGCATTTGTGTGTGAATATGATAACCAGCTTTCAACATGCAAAGTTGATGTGCAATATATTTAATTTATGTTGGTGTCAACCAGCGAGGTCTTAAGAGGGCGATAAAAGCAAAATTGATTATTGTATAATTCCGTTTTATACTTGATAATAAGCTATTAATCGTTTCCTTTTGAAACATCGATACGACATTATATTTGTGAGCTTCTGTACTAGCGAAAACACAATAGCTTAAAATTTTCTCGATAAAAAAATCACAATGATGCCTCTAATTTTCACGCATATTTCTTCGTATCGCAAAACGGCGCATGCGACGGACTCAGCAGTATTTTTAATTTTAACACAAGATACAAAATTCTGTTACGGTGTTTCTGTAGACGCGGTTTTTTTTATTTTTGTACATTTATCGAGTTATTAAGATAAGACTGTTTTCGCGGCCGCACCGCGTCATTCTGTTTCACCTGGCATATAAATGACGGTCGTTAGTGTGAAGAGAGAAAGACGATGTTTTATTTTTTTGCTTTATTAGCCCCCTTTAAGACTGGCTCTTCTTCAGAGGGGAGTCCTAACCTTTATAATAATTAAAAAGTTGTTAGAGACTGAAGCCGACCATGACGCTGTCGGGCAGTTAATTTACCGATTTAAAGAAGTGATAATAATATTGGAGGAACGAAAATGCTATTTTCTGGGATAGGTATCTCATAAATTTAATTTTGCTGGTACCTATACTAAATACTTGTCTTAAAAACAAAGGCATTATTAATGTTGGACGTCGACGTTTTATTAGTTTTTGCTCGTTTCATTCTAAATATTATGTTTGTTACATAATATTTCATTTACAACTAAGAGCAATTCTAAGTTAATTTTACATTTACTTTCTCGAAGGTTATTTGAGTACTGAAACACATACAAACATAATATTAATTTTACTTCTTAAAAGGAATGACCAAAGTATTGATTAAGCTAGTTGCTGTTGAGCAAAGAGGTTTTAACATAAAATATTTTGTGCACATGCTAGCAACCTCCTTAATATGATACATTCACATAATAGCAATACATATTGAGATTTGAATCTTTATAATGAATTGGGCATATAATTGCCCTGAGGTGTAACCCGACTAAACGAGATGTGCCCGAAGTAAGTTACAAAAAAGTTTTAAATGTCCGTAGATTGTTTTTCGGCGTCTGATAATTTTAAATTTATTAATGTTAGCGGGTTAGCGAGTTTAAATTGAATTGTACTGTTAAATTGTAGTTCGCGTCATACGTGTGGAGGGCGATGGGTCCGGGCCGCGCTAAAGTAATTATTTGTTTCAAAATTGCGGTGAGACGCTTCGCGCGAGTTCCGGCGCGCGGCGGTAACCTTCACCGACAGAATTATTGTAACAGAAAATAGAAACCAATTACCTCACGCGTGTTTCATCTCTGAACTCCACCTAAGTACCTGAATTACATAAAGCTCCTCGAGTTATATTTGAGTTTGAACGCTCCGAATGTATTTAACATTGTAAGTGCTGTGTATGATGGTACGGAGTTTCGTATATTATCTTGCTTTAAGTTTGAATACGTGCGATGAAGTTAACAATCGAGCGAATTCCAACTTCTGTATAGAGTTGGAGGTTGGAAGCTAGAACTCATCGCGTTGTGGAGTAAAAAGTATCTGTTAGGTCAGCGTATTGTGTTGTGAGAGAGCTTCATTCATAAGTTACTAAAGTAGTTATAAAGGTATAAATGGTACCTACTTATTACCTAATAAGTAGTTATCGTTTATACCAAGCTACTTAGCTTACTGGGACGATTGTGAAACATCGCAATCATATAAGGTTCGTCTAAATAGGTCTCGTTATGTTATAGAGAAGTTAAATAAAACAAGATAACAATGCCTATCTATCTATCAGTAAGTAGTTAATAACATTTTTTCCTAGGTTATAAAGGATATTATTTAAATTTGGTGAGTAGATGTAATCTGTTTATTATTTAGTCACTGAAACAATATTTGGTAATGAAGCAACAAAGCTCATCGTAATTCATAGTCGCAGTCCGCTAGATGTTTCAGGCCCAATTATCACCGAACAAGCCGGCCCTAAGGGAGGTTCTCGCAGCGTTGACCTCTGTCGTTTGACTCATTATTTAGGAATTTCTTAGAAAACTTACATTGAAATAGGGGGTATACTTGAAAATTGTTTTATGAAGTAACTAACGTAGTACAATTCCAAATGCAATTACAATTTTAATTTAACTGAATTTGACGTTATTACTAGCTGTCCCGTATACACTTCTTCGGTCATTATTGTTCAGGTGAACAACAAAAACCACTTGGAAGTATAAAATATATAGTAGCCGGCTCTTAGAATTGTAACACGAGCATTTTGTATGTATGATAATATCATGTGTCACTATTATGATCAAGGTGAGGATACGATTTTTAGATAAGTTAATTTGAATGGACGCTGAAACCGTTACATACCCATACGTTTTTGATTTACAGCTTGGTTGTTGAGAGTTGAGACTATCGAATACGGCTTGACTGAGCAGGTAGTAGGCACCCTGTATACCCTTCGTCTATTCAGTTCGATCAGTTCGGAACGGAACCATCAATCGGGATCGGGTGAGGAATAAATGAAGTTCGTTATTTTTACGTTCGCTCAACGGTAGTTTGGCGATTGTTTGAATCATTGCTCGTTAACCTATTTCGCCCACGTCCGTACCTCAAAAAGTTAAAATATACCTTTTACGATATTCCGAGACGATTTATAGCCTGTGGTTAAGTGTGTTTTGTCGTTTTGATCGTCATTAATTTTAATTGAATCAAACATGAGATAAATCGTAATGGTATTATGTCTTTTGTGAAGAGTATTTTGCCTTTTAAACCAGTATAGAAATTCATATCTTTACAGTGTTTTTTACATTTTACCTTTTATATTATTTCTTTTTGACGTCAAAACCTTAATTTTAGGTTCTCCGGAGTGTAAACGTAATAGATGTAATGATGCGTTGAATTCTTTATCTCGGCTTGTATTTTAGCTTTAACGAGGCAAAGGACGGGGATAATATAAGCTGGCTTTAGCGCGCTTGCAATAAAATAATCTTTTTATGCATTTTACTTAGAGGTTGCTATGAGTCACCTTTCGGTGCTCGAATGTCACCATGTTGATTAAATTTAACATTGTTAAATAAAAATGCGAACTATAACAGCCTCATTGGAAGTCTCAAGCCTTTATATTGTATATCCCGATCTGCGAGCTCTATATTTGTAAAGTTAATACCTTCAGTATAATTCAGCTAATAAAAACAAACTCAGTCTGCAGAGAATGAGGAACCCAATCACGAGCATTGACTCCGATAGAAGCGGTTTATCAGTAGAATAACAATCAGATTGAATGATACCAAGTTAACTATCTGGCTCGTCGGACCGGTTCCGTCCAGATAACACATGTGCTACAATACACATACCATGCAGTTGACTAACTCGACGATTAATTTAAACAAATAATTGTTCGGCACAGAACCAACTTTTGGAGGGGATACCTACCTCTAGCTGTGTTTGCTTTGTAAAATTCAAGAAAATCGCGCTCACCACGACTTATAATGAATATGATCTACTGTATATAATGAACATTGCGCATGTAGATATAAATTTGAGGGGGAAGGCGAGACTGGGCGAGCCGGTCTAACGTCATTTCACTCAATGTCGACACGAGTCGCGTGTCCTAAGATATAGCTCCTAGACTATACTTGTATCTATAGATACGCGTTAGACTCTACAACCTACATAGTGTTTGGCCACAGGCAGTTGCTAAACATAAGGCCTTGACATTATCATAGTCCTCATCTTTGGCAATAATTGCGCGTCATTTGTCCGCATTTATCTGATGCGGATATCGTAAACTTACTTATTATATATATGACTACCTATTTATGGACATTTATTATTGGCCAATTTTAGCAAACATGAATTAAGCTCGCTCTTGTTTTAAATATAAGTAAGAGGAAATCGATTATCTAGTTTTTTTGTCTATATTTATAGGTTTTCTATTTACAGGTTATATTATACGCTTACTCATAATATAGATCTTAAATTTGTTTAGTAAAACTACGATACTAATTGGAAAGAGTTAATAATTATTCTTTACATATTTTGTAATCATAAAATATCGTATCGTTGAAATCTACAAATCCGTCGAAAATCTTTGTACGTAGAATTTTCTCTCTTCTAGGAATTTTTCTTTCCTTAAATAATGCCTATTACCCTTCCACCGTAGATACTTTATGAGTCAGGGAAATGGAAGTATATTTATTTTATCTAATACTGTATCCTCTTTGTGAGCGGGTAGGGGGTAGGTATTCGTTAGTAAAAATTTCATATCCTCGAGTGCCTCCATTTGCGGTGCTCCGTGCTGCAGCGAAATGTAATGACTAGCATCGTCTCTTATATTATGTAAACTGAACATCGTTGTTTATTTAAGGTTTGTTACAGGAGACATATATTATCATGTACATGTATATATATTAGAAACCTTTGTTGATGTTTTAAAGCTATCGTGGGACCTATGAAGAGAAATAAGGTTAAATAATTTATATACTATGTTTGTTTGTTTTTGATATAGATACGGTTGATGGAATTACCTAGTCTATTGATGATGTCATCATTGTAAAGCAGTCTCAAAGTTCAGACTTTGGTACGAATAGTGATGACCATTCCGATGGAACTTGATCTCGTGCTGTGAGGTCACGATGCGGCGAAATTACACCGATCTCGGCAGGGTCTCGATTCAGCTTTACATTTTCTTATATATGTAGTTAATGTTCCAGCGGGTGCTAGGTAGGAGGCACCTCGGATGGTGGTTCTACAAAAGTTGGGTAACTTTTAGGTATATTTTTTTTTACTGTTGTTTTTATCTAAAATTAATACCATTTATGGTTTATAAGATAGGTAATCCCATAAATGCCAATGGGGCCAGTCACTTTTTTGAGTAGTTTTGTAAATATTTTGATTTTCCTGAATTTAGCTGATAGAAAACACAAATACATGTATGGACTTATCAAACCTCTTACAAACAAGCATTGCTAATACTTGTGTATTTCAATTTGTTAAAAAAGTATATGTTCTTCATAAGTTAACTTCTTCTTGAATGCCCTGCTCTACTACTGAGCAGGAACAGGCACTTTGGGCGATTCGTAGCGCCCAAAGTGCCTGTTGCTCCACAAAGAAAATTCGTAGCACCAACCCCAACTACATCGTTAAATTTTTGAGCAGCATTGGGTTGGGGATGGTGCTCTAATGCGAAGGAGTCACAACAGATCCTCAAAGATCGCAGTGACGCCAGGGCCACAAGAGTTCTGCCTACTGGAGAAAAAAAAAAGAAGTTAAACCATAAAAAATGTAGTACTCCGAGGAAAACACTATCAAAACCTTTTAAAAAAATAAAAAAAATAATTTAATAACATATTTTAATTTCAATTTATGATCAACATATAAAAGAATTAATTTTTTCAGTCAGTTCATCTGTATGTCCATTAGACTTATTCCAGGCTGTAACTCATGCACTGCAATACCTAGGTAGAGTTAAAATTTTCGCAAATATTGTTTTTTGTTGCCGTATAACAACAGATACTAAAATAATGATAAAATCATTTCTTAAGGGGGCTCCCATATAATAAACATGTTTTTTTCCCTATTTTGTACAATGTTAATAATAGCACCAAGTAGGCACATGAAAATTCCAAAAATTACTCTTCCTTCTTTAATTATAGTTAATAGATATTAAAATGAGTATTTTAACGGTACAAAAATTGCCATTTAATGGTATCAAACCTTCGTACATGAGTCCGATTCACATTTGGCCAGGCAACGGACTGATGCCCATGAACTAACGCCTGATGAAAAGATAGACAGAGTGATAAAAAGATATAAACATAAGGTTGAAATTACGGCTAACATTAGCCGAAATTTTAACCTTATATTTATGAATCTTATTGAGTTGTTTAATGTTAAAAGTTGCATTTTAGAAAATTAAATCTATAGATTATATAAATGTATATATTATAAGTCAACATAATATATAGATTTGTAAAGATTAACGAGATAACTGATCAAATCATGTACCAATCCAGTCAATCAATGACTGGATTGGTACATGATCATAACCGAGGCGAAAAATCATAATCCAAACTAAACAAATTTACAGGTATTTTACATTTAAAAAATACAAAAAGGACTGACGAATAAAACGAATTACAAAGTTCCTTCTTATTTAAATAACAATGAAAAAAATGCTGTATTGTGAAAAACAGGTATCTACGTTTTTCATTTTTACATTGTTACATATAATTAAGATTGTAATTAATACTTATTGACC
>JAOTAV010080169.1:0-12528 GCA_026546445.1 Cyclargus thomasi | reverse complement strand
TACTTTAGGTCTAGTCTCATTTAACATGTTTATTAATGTTTGTTAAAGACTGTTTGTTACCTAAATAAATAAATAAAATAAAAATAAAATAAAAATAAAATGTAAATCAACGTGATTTCTGCCGATTCTGAGTTTTTTGTTCAATATAATAAATATATTTATTATTTTTATTTTAGCAGGGAAAGTGAAGAATTTTCCGCAAACAATGCGAATCTTACGAGTTTTCCGTAAAACTCACCTCAGCGCTGGTGGCGTTGGGCGGGAGCGGGTCGAGCGCGAGGTCCGGTCCGGCGGCGGTGCGATACCGAAGCAAGTAGCGGCCGACTGTGCCGGCGGGGGGGCCGCGCCACCGCACCACCACCGAGTTGGACGTCGCGCGCTCCACGCCGAGCCACTCCGGCGGCAGCGGACGGACGGGTTTCAGCACGACGAGCGGCTCGCTGCGCAGGCCGTGGCTGATGGCAAGCAGGCGGAGCTCGTACACGGCGCCTGGCCACAGGTCGGCGAGCGTGGCCTCGGGGACGGCGGTGCGGAGTTCGGCGGCGGGGGCGGCGGGCGAGCGTCGGCGGTACGTCAGCTCGTACGCGTCCTGCCGCGACTCGACGTCGGCGCTCCACGCCAACCGCAGCGACCGCTCCCCGCCCGCCGCCGCCCGCAACACCGGCGCCAGCGGCCGCGTCGCTGCCCACGTCGCACTCGCGTTAGACGACACGCCACGAGACACCGCAGACACCTACCAGATTTTTATATCATGTTTTCCATTTGTTATTTTAGCCATGCGATGTTAAAAAAATTACATTCCTAACTTATCTCTAATTGAACAGTCATTAATAATTCATCAATAATTTAGCGTGTAGAACAGATAATTATAAGCCTGTTCAAGCAGATGTCACACCACTTTCATTACAACAAAGTGATGCATAATGTTAGTACACTTTGTGAAGTGGACTGTGGTGTGGTGTGAACTTCAAAAAAACTTAAGTTATGTGGCAGGAAGAATGCCAAATAGTTACATTAGAATATTGTAAGCAGATGAACGCACCGTGATGGTGTAGTTGCGTCCGGGCAGCAGCGCGTCAAGCGTGAGGTCGGGTGCGGCGGCGCTAAGCTCGCTGCTGTCGTCGCGCGCGCCGTCCGCCTCGTGGTACGTAACGCGGTACTCGTCCTGCGTGCTGCCCTCCGCCGGCGCCCACCGCAGTAGGAGAGCGCGCCGCGGCGGCTCGGCGGCGACCGCTCGTAACTCGCGCACCGGCAGCGGCCGCAGCGTCACGTCCGCGGCGGCCGGCCACGACGTCACCTTGCCCGACATGGTCTTGACGCTGACGGCGTAGTGCGCGCCGGGCTCGAGGCCATCGAACGTGCAGGCGGGCGGGTCGTCGCGGGAGCGGACCTGGGCGGGCAGGCGGCGCGCCCCGGCGCCCCCCGCCGCCACCGACACCTGGTACTTCTCGAACTCGCTGGGCTCGGCGGGCGGCAGCCAGGCGACGGTGAAGGCGGTCTCGGCGAGCGCGGCGACGGTGACGCCGGCGGGCCGCAGCGGCACGGTGCGGTACTGCGCGGTGGTGGGCGCCGACAGCTGCGCGTCGGAGACGGTCTGCACGCTGATGTTGTAGGCGCGGCCGGGCACGAGGCCCTTGAAGGCGGCCTGCGCGGGCCCCGGCGGCTCGCCCTCCTTCTCGACGTACAGTTCGGACTCTCGCGCGTCCCGCGGCTCGATGGACACCTTGTAGTGTGTGTAGGCGCCGGGCGGGTACGGCGGCTGCCACAGCACCAGCAGCGTCGTCTCGTTGCGGAACCACACGATGAACTTCCCCGGCGTGTTAGGCTCTGCGCACACACAAGTTTCACACGGAATAAAAATAATAAATTTTATACGAAATGCTTGAATATTAAGTCTTTCAGTATATAAATGTCGATGCTTATAATATTACTCACGCGTGGTATCCGGTAAGACCTAGTAACAAACGACAAATAAGTAAGAATCGGCAACCGAGCTCCTTATCCCTTATTCGCACATAAAATACCGAAAAATATTTGCAACTCGTCTGATGTTGCAAGTGTCCATGAGCGACGGCAGATGTGCTGTGGTAATCTGGTAGAAAACAGCTTTGCTTTCCATCATAGTAAATAGAATATGGGACCCCATAGGCATTTGTCCTTTAATCCTACTATCTTAACCTTACTAAGAACTCGACACTTTTCTAAATTTTTTGGCATGTTTTTAATTAAATTTTGTTTTTTAAACGTTATATTTAGCTTGCATCATTATAAGTTCTAAGCCACGCTATTAATGTTTTTTGAAGCACAATAAATAAGTGCTGATGTCTGTGCATGAAGTTCCGCAATATAAAGTTACGTAATACAGCTACTGCGCAATAGTTTCCTTTCAGTGATACCGCGAATCAAATTAATTTAATAACATTCCCTTCTTTCATTCCTTTCTTTAATAACATTCCCAACTTGTACGCCGCAACTAATTACATGTCACCGTCTGATTGTTATCTACCAATAACGAAAGGCCTGAACACTGATCGACCGATAGCGTGTCCCGCTTGCACCTCCACTCATACTCCAGCTGGACTAGCCTTCGTATGTCTACTGACGCTATGTCAGTAGACATACGAAAATATTGACAAACCGACCTATGGTTGGGATAAACTGACAGATTTTCTTCGTGCATTAACGTCACTTTGTCCATCTTGCTATAGAAAGAAACACTTCTCGGTGGCTAAGCTAGCCCTGCTACATGCTTGTATTGACAGTTTTTCTATTCTTACGTAATTCCTACGACACGATGCTATCGTATCGTAGAAATTTCGTAAGAATATAAAAAAGGTCAGATTGTTGGGATAAGGCGACAGATTTTCTACGTCTTTTTCGTCTATCCTGCAGGCTTTGCATAGCGAACGAGAAAGTGTTTCTTTCTACAGCAGGATAGACAAAGTGGCATATAAATTAGATCATTAAGCGAATCTGTCAGTTTGTCTATTCCTCCGCAGTGGCGTAGCGTGGGTATTGGCCACCGACCAGTATAGGCTTTTCAATTTAATTGTACAATTTTTTACAAAGGTTGAGAGCGATTTTCATTCAAGTGGATATTATTCGTGCGTTTTTTATTCATATAATTTTTGGGATTTTTTTCTGCCAGTGTAGTATACTCTCATATAATTATTCAATGTGTAGCAAACATTACAGCTAAGTAGCGAATAAATAATTGCTTGAATAAAAATCGCAGTGCGGCCGCGTTCTATGTTTAAAGAATTTTCGGCAAGGAACATCATCAAATCCTAGAATTCTGAATTCGTCACAGAATAAGTAATGATAATATATATCGTGCTTTTTTAATGGCTCCGAATTGATAGTTATGTTAGAAATGTGAAATTGAGAAATACCTAAAATATTTCATTATTTTCTATAAAATATTGCCACCCCCTAAAAAGGTGGGCCACCCCTTCTGCCCCCCTCCCCCCACACACAAGACAGAAACACTTTCTCGGTCGCCATGCTAAGCCTATCTAGCCTAAGCAATTATTGTACAGTGTCCGCTGTCAAACGCCTGTTCTTTATCTGACCTAAGATGAGCAGTTATCCGCAATCTAAAAGAGCTGTCTGCAGAATTCCTTATACTTTCCAGAGCCAAGGAAGCCACAGGTCCGCCATCTGCCTTAAATTCTACGCAACTTTCAATATTAATCTTAACATGATCACGTATGCTCATCTCATCACTAGTCGGCGTTGTCCAAACAAACACACAATACAATGCCTAACATAAAAGGACGTACAATCGTATTGTCCTCTCGAGGACGTCGGTGATTATTGTGGTACAATTGCTTTCGACCGTTATGATAAACAATAAACCAATTAACTATCAATTGATAACAATACAATCGCGGAGCCGAACAGACAACATTCTGGTCTTATAGGAAAACCATGGAAAATAATGTTCATGTGTTTAATTAGTTCTACATTAACGGATCCGACAGAACTGTTATTTATTTTTTTAATTTAGTTATAAGAAACTGTTTTGTTTTAAATTTGTCAAATGCTCAGGCATCGGCATATGACACTTACTGAAAACCAGCGTTACCAACTGAGTTTGCAACATGCTGAGTAGGCGCCAATTTGGTAAAACTATTTAATATTGAATGTTCCTTTTTATTATTTTTAATTTATAATCAATTTTAGCAAAATTTTAGCAAATAAAGTTAATTTCTTTCTTTCTTTCAATAGTCCCGCCGGTCTTGTTTTGTGAATCTAGACCATTCTCAAATCTCAGACCTACAAATAAAATAATCAATATTGGTCAAGTCGTTTGAAACCACTTTAGAACAAAACAAAATCAAAGCAACAAATATAATATACTAGCTGTTGCCCGCGACTCTAACTAACTACTTAACTTTTCTCTTGAAATTTTTCTTTTTTTTTTTGCAATATGGAGCCCAAGACCTTTTCAACGAATGCAAAACTGTCAAAATCGGTTCATGCGTTCTGGAGGAAGTTCGTCATGAAGGAAAACCTGACTTTTTTATATAGTGGACCAGATGATGCCCGCAACTCCGTTGCGCCAAAATTCGTTTAGCGCGGGGGAACCGCACATTTTTCCGGGATAAATGTATCCTATGTCCTTCCCTAGGATTCAAAGTATGTCCATACAAAATTACAGCAAAATCGGTTTAGTGATTTGGGCGTGAAAGGGTAAGAGACAGACAGACACTTTCGAATTATGTTATTAGTATGGATATTCTAAGAGCTATGAATAAAATCTTCAATGAAATGTATGAAACAATGTTTTTGCAAATTTTCGACGAAGATCGGACCACGGAATCGCGTTGTCCCGTACTAACTTTAACTCCCCTTTTTACCCATTTAGAAGACAAATTTCGAAAAATTCCTTCTTATTGGTCACCTTCGTCATACGGAAAACACTCCCCCTTATGTTTCTACGATCAGTGGCTTACGTTGATTCCTAAATGCATATAGTTCAGGACAAAGGATTTTATATAATGATATAGAAATTTAGCATTAAGATATTTATGTACCAGTGCTTACCCGCAAAGTGGAAAAGATTTATATCACCGGAGCATTTAATCGAAATAAGAAATAACTCATATTTTAAGGCATCTAAAGCATAATTGCTGACCTATTTACTAAATATCATTAAAATCTGATCAGTAGTTTCAGAGTGGTCAGAAACTTATTATTTTCGACATTTAGTTTTTATTATGAAATTTATAAATTCAAATGACAAAAATTTTGACGATTGTGTTAAAAAATATATAAAATGGTTTCGTGATTATTACACCCCAGTTAAAGTAGACTCTATCCTAATAAGAATAGATCTAATAAATTCAGAGGTAATATAAATCTGAACTGTCCTATCATTAAATAACATCCGTCATTAGGTGTTAGAGTGATCGTTAGATATAATCGCGAATTGTGTTATCGTCATTAGTATTGTACTATGATCGTAAACGCGCTCAATTTGTCGCGCTGACTCGATTATTTATACAGAGTTATCAGTATATACTAGAACTTATTTATACAGTAACATACAGAGTTATTAGTTTATACTAGAACTAAAACTTCGTTTCGGAATTCGTTTATCGCGAGGGAAAGGGATAGATATATCATACGTTCTTCCTCGGGACACATACCGTCTTTTGATCAAAGTTAATTAAATAATTATTCGTATTTGAGTGCATCGATTATAAATAACCTCTCTTAGCTACGTCGCTTATCACGTTTAGATCTGTTGATAGCGCGGCGTAGACGAAGACTCATTATAGCTGACAATATCGCGACATCTCTTTGATAAGCGATCTATTGATAATTTAATAATATCTAATTACTCAGTATTTATATTAGAATACATATATCTATCTAACGTATTATATGTATCCAACAGGGTGTAAAAAAGCTACAAGATGTAGAAGTGGTGCAGAACAAGACATAATATGTATTAAACTTTCGTATGACCCTTTATAACGCCGATGCGCTTTATATAATATAAACCAAATTCAAATTCTTTATTGAACACACAATAATATACAATAGTATAAACAAACGCAGCGTTCTTCACGGCGTCTAATCCCATGCTAAGTTGAACTTGTGTTATAGCAATCAGACAACGGATGCAATTTTACCCTAAAAACAATATTATATGACGACTAACATATAGACACTGTTAAGCATTTGTGTGTTATCCAACAAAAAATCAAATTTTGAGTTATGATTGTTGTCTCATTCCTTAAGATCTAAAGAATAATACTGCATTCACAATTCAAAATCTGATTCTTTGTTGGATGACACACATTTGTGTGTAAACAGAGTTAATATACGTATGCACAAATACATCCTGTGCGTGCGTATACGCACAAATGCGCGTGCGTGCTTACGAATGCGTGCACGCGTGCATACTCACTAGTGGTGAAGTTGTATGAGGCATACGCGGCGCTCTCCTTGTCGCTGAGCAGGGTGAAGGCATGCAGCTGGTACGTGGCGCCTGGAGAGAGGTCACGCAGCAGGTACGTCCAGTTGCCCGCACCCTCCACCGTCACGTTACGAGCGCCGCCCGCACCGCGCTCCGTCAGCGGCACCACCTACGTCATCTTGGCTATAGTCTTGATAGACTTGGCATATCAACAAGCTAAATACCGTCTTAGAAATACAGAAGAAAAAAACCTGCTAGGTGCGAGTTGGATTCGTGCACGAATGATTCCGTACCAGTAGAGAGCAATAAAATTGAAAAATGTTTCTGATAATTTAACACTATATGACAGTCTACCACGTCATGCAATGCAAGCGATAGCGCGATGTAGAGGTACGGTAGCTCCATTTAATATCAAAAAGGAAGAAAGTAGCAAAAAACACGTTGCTTAAATGAGAGCCTCTCGTAAACATTTAATTTATTTTTTGTATTTGTTGTTATAGCGCTATCAGAAATACTTAGATATTCTATGAAAATTTCAACTCTCATACACAGCCTGCGACACAACCTGGAGACAGACAGACGGACAGGTAACGAAGTCTTAGTAGGGTCCCGTTTATACCCTTTGTGTACGGAACCCCAAAAATGACAGATTTCCTAAACTATATACATACTGAAATTTTTCTACAAATTCATCCTGAGATCGCTGGATTTGTTATCACCAGAGAAGCTGTCAAAACACGACCTCATGCTTTGTCTGCCTCGCTAAGCGCAGAGATTTTGCTGGATCTTGAAAATATTCCTCATAATGCATCTCCATTTAAATGACTATTCGAAATAAGCCAATATGACGTTCTTTTTATGGTAACTTGCATTTTCAAAATGCCTTGCCCGCGAATTTCATAGTGTCCAAAATAACTCGGCGCGGAACTTCATAGAAATTTTATATGAAGTATTGTGATAATCTGCGGCAAATGGAGTATAGTAACTAGTGTATAATGGGCTAAATATATATTTTTCTTGTTTTATATATTTTATATTGTTTTATAATCTGTATGAATGTTTAACTTTTTATTGTGGTATAAAAAAAATATTATTATAGTACTTCTGTTTACCTTGAATCGGAACCCGGTGTAGTCACCATGGGCGGGCGGCGCCCACGAGATGGTAGCCTGCTTGTTGCGGCCCAGAGACACTGTCAGGTTCGTCGGCGGCTCCGGCGCTGAGAAAACGTCACACTTAATATGGTATGATTTCTTATGATTACAGATGCAAACAAATTAAATACAAATCTAATACAATTAGAGAATAAGAAAACTTTAATGAAGAACAAGCACCATACCTGTAATAATAGTTTGGTTCCATGTCAGCAGATCCGCAAATGTAGCGTTAGAGTAATACAGCATGAAATGGTACTTGGTCCCAGGGAGGCCTTGGAAGTTGATGGTGGAGGCCTTAGCTGGCACTATGAAGTTGGGGGGCGGGGTGCCCTGCGGGGGCGTGTAGTCAAGTCGATAATGTGCGCGCTCCGCCCCCGCCGCCCCCTCAGCTCCCCATCCCGGGATCTCGATCACGAGGTCTGCACAGTTGCCCACGCTGCATGATATCTGACAAAATTTATTTTAACAATCTATAAAAAAGATAGATGTGAGTGAAAACTACTGGATGAGACCTTTGTGTAAAAAGGACATGTTTAGGTACACTGGAATGTATACCATGTTTTAACATTTTTATTTATTATATATACATTAACATAAAATAAACTTAAAATAAAATTTTTGTAACTTTATTAGAAATAAAAGGCTTTGAAATTAAAAGAATAGACATAACATAGCTAAAGCTAGTAGGAACTTTTGGTATGAATTAATTGGCTAAACACTGAAAATGTTTGTATTCTGGTTTATAGATCAATAGAACAAAAAGTCTACGAATGTTTGAAATTCTGGGGACAATAACAAAAATTGCTACAGTAGAGAAGTTGTATCACAAAGAATTGACAGACCTACGACATTTCGTTGGAATATGTCAATTCCAGGGAAGTCGTAACCTGTTGACTGAGTTTCACATAGTGCAACTAATTTACTTAGATCTGCAATCTGACTCTGTTTCTGCTTCCCCGATTGTACATAAGACATGATATAAATAGGTCTCATAATAAATATTATTATTTTAATACAGTAAAAGATCAATAAGGTCATATTGATCTGAGTCATTTGTCAACAAAAACTGGCATCATTTAAAAACCTGAAGGTTAAGGATGGCTCAACTGTCTGGTTTTATTAAGTAAATAAATTATGAAACTCATTTTTTCCAGAATCAAATGTGGTCTATGACTTTTCTCTTAACTCATTCCTACTAGTCACTCTTTGTAACATTTTCTTCAAATCTGTTGTGCTGTTTAAGAGGCAATAAGTATAAACAAATGTGAGAAACAAACCACACTTATATTTACTTTTAATATAGTACTGCATAGTACTTTCTAATGTATATAATTATTTATAATGCAAATATATAATTTGTAAAGAAATTATAAATTATAGAAATAATAAAATACTGTGTAAACTTACAGCAAACATAAAAATATTAGCATTCAATACACTCTTATAGTTTTTCAATATTATTAGGTTTAATACTTTAACTTGGTAAAGGGAGAGAAAAGTATTGAAAACTTTTACTTTAAAAACCTTCACCATACTGTTTGGGTTTTCATATATTAAAAATGACAACATTCATATTTTTAGATACATGAAAGAGCTTTAATCAAATTATGAACTTTTTTGTTGCCTGGAATATTAGTTGTGAAGTGATAACAATGTGATTTCAAACATTTCTCAGTAACATTACATGATTTAGTGTTACTTACGGCAAAGATAGTAAATGCGAGTATAAGTTGTGCGTAGGCGCGCGCAAATCGAACCTCAGCTTGCACAATCGACCTCTTCCACATCATTGAAGGCAATTCTCTGATTTCACATGACACTTTCTCTTCCAAGAAAACATTACTTTTATAGCGCTTGAGCATTTCTTATGCACTTTGTTCCTTTCCTTGCTCTTCATATCCAAGTGTTATCACAAATAATAGATGTTTTCATTAGATTAAGTAAAAAATACAAATTATTAAACCATTATCTGCCAACAATGAATAAAAAACCTAAACCCGAAAATAACGAGTTTGACAACATGACACTTGACAGTATGACAAAATTGACAAATGACAGGAATATTTTTTTTATGTAATAAAGTCTAGTTAGACCATAAAAAAGAAGAAGAAGAAGTCTAGTTAGCGGCGCTATTTCATTAAGCATTAATCAATGGACGTTTACCCTTCCAAAGTGTAGTGAAATAAGACAAAAAGAGTAAGTGTTCTGGTGGTTGGCCGAAAGGGCCTCTTGATCTGATATGACACTCATAAATTACCTTAGTGTGGAGAGTCTCTAAGTTGCGTCCGATCCAGTCCCGTCTCTCTGACGTTATAATTTATAACTTACATCAGTTACATCCCTTTGGTATAAAAAACTAGTAACTACTGGCCAGTGAGGAGAGATAAGGAAACGCCCTCCCGCCACTTCTTGATATTGTTTAGTCAAATATAGCTTTTATTACTAGCTTGGTCTATTTAATAATTTTAAATGTTGAACTATTTACATTTTCTCAATATTTATGTAATAATTCATTCAATATTTCCTATATAACCTGTAGTAAAACTTTCTAACTATCATCCTAAATTCCGTTCATAATTTCCAACCGCCTACCTTTGACAATGGCATAGTACAGGATCGTGTTAGTGCCCAAACCAAAAACAAATTGAACTGTCAGAAATGTTTACACATTTGACATTATAGCAATTTGTTTTCAATTGGCGGTATTTATAGATGTTTTATTGTGTTTTGTGATATTTCCAAACAAATAATTTAGAAATCGATTGCCAATATGGTGCAAAATGATTCTGCTGCTTGGTCTCCAGACGAAACATTAAGAGTTCTGATAGCATCCGATATTCACTTAGGTTATCTCGAAAATGATGCGGTTCGAGGCGAAGACAGTTTCATAGCATTTGAAGAAATTCTTTCACTCGGAGTTCAATACGATGTGGACTTAATTCTTCTGGGTGGTGATCTTTTCGATCACGCAAAACCATCGCCTAGTTGTATGTTAAAATGTGCTCAAATTATTCGAAAATATTGTTTCGGTGACAAGCCGGTGAACATCGAAGTTTTATCCGATCAAATTGAAAATTTTTCTCGGAATGTAAACTACGAGGATCCAAACTTGAATATTTCTTACCCTATCTTTTCTATTCATGGCAATCACGATGACCCCGTAGGCCAGGGCAGCGTAAGCTCCCTCGACATACTGTCCATGACCGGCCTCGTCAACTACTTCGGCAAGTGGAGCGACTACACCCATGTTCGGATATCTCCTGTGCTAATACAGAAGGGAGAAACGAAGCTGTCGATGTATGGATTAAGCCATCTCAAAGATCAGAGACTCTCTCGTCTGTTTGTTGAAAAAAAAGTAGAAATGGAAATGGTTGAAGATGGAAATGATTGGTTTAACTTGTTGGTATTGCATCAAAATAGGGCAGATAGAGGCCACGGCAACTACATCCAAGAGAGTGTCCTGCCAAACTTCCTCGACTTGGTTGTGTGGGGACATGAACATGACAGCAATGTGTTTGCCATGAAAGATGTCAAAAGGGAAAATGAGGGTTTCTTTGTGATACAACCTGGCAGCACAGTTGCTACATCTCTGGCTGCAGGGGAAGCTCTGCCCAAGCACTGTGTTTTATTCCAGCTGCATAAGAAAGAATACATAGTTACTCCCATACAGTTAAAAACTGTGAGACCATTTATATTCAAGACAATTGTCTTATCGGAAGAAAACCTTGGCGAAAAGAGTGTAAATGAAAGTGAAAAAGTGCAACAGTTTTTGAAAGACAAAGTTGAAGATGCCATAAAAGAGTCTAAGAGTTTATTGAGCGGTGATCCCAGGCAACCCAAAATACCACTAATAAGACTGAGTGTGTTTTTTGAAAAAGATGATCAGGATTTTAATCGTATTAGATTTGGTCAAAACTTTAATGGCTTAGTCGCCAATCCAAATGATGTTTTGATTATGAAAAGAGAGAAAAGAATCCGTGACCGTAAGGATCAAGATGTGGACAGTAAGAATGATGTTGATATGGGCGGCGTTGCCGCTCAAGCACCTGATGTCGAATCTCTCATACGTTCCTACTATGCAGCACTGCCATCAGAGCGTCGGCTATCTGTCCTATCGGTGAGAGCTGTCACTGATGCTGTCAGGGATTTTACATTAAAAAAAGATGATGATATTTTCCGCAGAGTGCTTGACGCGCACAGACGTCGCTGCGTCGATTTTCTTTTAGAGTCTACAGCAGAAACACCAGAAGAAATTAACGAGTCAATCAAAGCATGCAAGATAGCTCTGGACAATACAGACGAAGAAAACTTGAAGGGCCTGATTGATGAAGCTGCTATCAAGGCGTCGAAGCACGCCGCCGCCACCGCCGCAGCTGCCGCCACTGCCGCCGCAGCCAAGAACATGAGAGAATGTATCGTATTGCTGAGTGACGACGACGAGCCGCTCGTGCCTACAGCCGGGCGCGGACGAGGGCGGGGCGCCCGCGGAGGGGCGCGTGGACGCGGACGCGGCAGGTCTGCCAAGGCGCGCTCTCCGCCCCCGCCGCAGCCTGTGCCTGAGCGCCGCACGCCGCGTCGTTCTGCCGCGCAGAAAACAGCTACATGGCTGCAGAACATTACATCGGAACGATCGCGCCGGACTGTTATGGATAGTGATGAATCAGAATAAACAACTTCTCAATTTTTATTAGTGTAAGATTGCTATTCATTTATAATTACAGTTTTATAGCATAAAAGTACAAGATAAGTTTTTATTGGTTTAAAACCCCCTACAAGCTTATATTATAATTATGACAATATCAATAGCAGAAAGCAGAAGTGATGTTTCTCAAAAAGTCCAATGTGTGTAAAACAAAACTTATTGAATGCAAATTATTATGATAGTGGGCCTAAAGATTTACAGAATCACAAAAAATCTCTGAATTCTGTTGAGAAATAAGT
>JAOTAV010080158.1:0-12531 GCA_026546445.1 Cyclargus thomasi | reverse complement strand
TTATAAATACGAAAGTTTGTGACTTAATGAGTTTGTGAGTATGTATATTTGTTACTTCTTCACGCTTAAACGAGTGGGGCCGCTGGAAAGCAGCCGAAACGTTGGGAATCAAAAAAGTCCTCCGCGACTAAATCCGTAAGTGTTAAAAAAACATGAACTCTTTCATTGTTAGATTGCTACGTTATCAGAGTGACTTAGGCTATAATAATATCTAGAAAATCGGCCAAGAGCGAGTTGGACTCACGTACGAAGTGTTTATTGATACATAATTAGGATACTAGCTGACTTAGAATTTAGAATACTTTTTATTCCAATATAATGTTCCCGTGAGATAAATAATTTCCATTCGTGCAAAGCCGCGGGTAAATACTAGTACACAATATAATGAAATTACACGGGTAATGAACCGAATCTATACTTCCGCTCGCCGATCGTTTTAACAATTTCCTGATAAAAATAACTGCGATGCCAAAACTAAACTCATTTCATACCCCGATTAACAAACATTGTTTTTCGTTCATATTCATACTCGCATGACTGTAAATTCTCTGATTATGTAGAATCAGGGAAGTTTAAACAGAGCTAGGTTGCGGAACTTATTGGGTCGCGTTATGTCGAACCCAGTCGACAGTCGACAGGTCTGATTACGAGTTAGAATTGACATATTCCGTCCAAATGACGTAGATCCATCAACTGGTTAGGTACAAACGATAGTGCAGGACCTTGCTGAACATATAGAATATGATAATCGTAATCATAACCATAATTTTTTTTGCTAGAATATGGTAACAAGATGATCTTAATACTATATTATATTGAGAACGCATATTCAACTAAAAGCATGTAAAATTTGGTTTAAATTTTTTTAAATGTATTTAAACTAAGAAAACATTAAAAAAAAAACATAAAATTAGAAGTCAATAATAATAATCATCAATGTTACAAATATATCTGTCAAATTTACAATTCATTAGTTATATCCATTAAAATTAAAGTTTTATAGTTTAACATAATTTTATACATTTTTAAATAAGGAAAAAAAGATCTGAAAATCCATAAATATACTAAAATTTAAAAGTCAATAAATAGTACAGTTAATATCTTAAATATCTATAAAAATCTAATTAATTGAAAAATTAGTACATTGAAATTTGTCATCGGATAAAAAGTCATTTATAAAATTATATAGGTATCAGTAATATATTAATTGTTATAATTATATTATATTTAATTCTTGTAATCCTCTGATTTGGTAAAATAAAGCAAATTTTATTAATAAGTTCCCACATTGTTTTAGATTTATTTTTCGATGTTAAGATTTTATAATTATTTTGTGATATCTTTGTTAATGAATTTCTTAAATAACTGACAGTATTTTTTATATTTTGAAATATATTCAGGATTGCGATTAAGTCTAAGGCTCAGAAACGTTTTTCTTTTTTCCGGCTTTTTGAAATCATGTATAAAATTATCAATACAAGTTTTGCTTGCTAGTCGAATTGGTTGTTTTATAGCAAATTTTAAATTATAATTTAACAGCAAGCATTCAAAATTTAACGTGGTATTGTATAATTTTAAAATATCATATTTAATTATTTCATTCATAGATTTTATATATTTATGTATATCATTTATTTTAGTTTGTAAGGAATCAAATATTTTACTTATGCCATAATTATTAATAGAACCTGAGCGATGGTGAAACATGCGAAAACTGTATTCCAATTTTTCATTTGAGTTCAAAATGTATGCATTTTCGTGTGTTGTGATATCCAAGTATAAAAAATTATTAAATGTTTCCATTCTCCAGTTGAACTTGTCTTTATAATTGCCATAATTATAAGTAGGTAAGCATATAATGATATTTGTATGTTGAATTTTATTCAGCGTTCTGTGATAAATGCTATTAGTTTGATGTAATCATTTGTTGTTTCAAAATCATCCTCGCCAATCAAGATAGCACAGAAGTCATTAAATGTGAAATCAGTTAATTTATTTTTAAAGCCTTCTTTCATGTAATGACATATATTTGAATAATCCCTAAAAGAATCTTAGGATATGGGCAGAATTTTATTACGTTTATTAGAGCTAAGAATGCCTATTTTTCTCTATATCATTTCCTTGTGTTTGTCCTCTGGAGTTGATTTGACTTCTTTTGTAATTACTGCATTTGTTCTCAATTTCGTTCTTTGGAGAATTAATTTAATTTTTAGTTCTGTTGTTGTTAGAAGAAATATTTTTATTTTTTGTGAATTCATTATAGTGTTTAAGATTTTTGTTTTCTTCTGATAAGGTCTCAACTTGTTGTAAAGCAGTTTGTAACTCTATCTCTCGTACGCGATCTCTTAATTTAAGTATTTCATTGGATTCTGCATCTGATCCACCAAGCAAGCTGTTTGTAACTGTATTCAGAGGATGTATAACGTTTGTTGAGTCTATAGTAATGGGTGCTTTCTCTAGTTTTTAAAATATAAAAAATATATTGAAGTTTATCTGTTCGTATTTACGTAAGCTAATCATTGACAAAACTTCAGAGTGCCGAGTGTGAGTTTGTCTTTCACATTCGACCGTGAACGCCTTTCGCGTTTACTAAGATTTCATATGTGATTTGTAGATGTGTCCGTGAGCATCGCTAGATGGGGCTGTACAAGTCCCATACAAAATCTTAGTAAACGCAAAACACGTTCACGGTCGAATGTGAAAAAAACCTCGCACTCGACGCTCAGAACTTTACACTTTGAAATCACTTGTGGAATTAAAATTCCCAAGCTAAAAATTTACGTAGTCGCTATCGAGCATCGATAAATACTATTGCTTCCAACTCATGATAGAGCCATAACAGCCGCTACAATTTAAACATAATGTGCCAAACCTAAGATAGTTGGACTTCAATATGCAATACGGTATTGCATATTGACGTATAGCGCGACACAGATACCCACAAAAAATCGAAAACCGAGTTATGCACCTAGCTGGAATCTCTTCTTGATACGTTTTTCAAAAAAGTGTTAGGTGCTATAAAATATTCCGTTGAACAAAATATAATTTGAAAAAATATGGAACTCTTGATATGACGTAGATTATCTAAACTTTAGCATCGTTTTTCTCAAACGTTGACTGATTTGTGGATTAACGTGATATTGCATATTGGCGTCCAGTTATAAACCTCTAATATAGCAAACATTTTCACATATCGCTAATACACGCAGTAACATTCATCATGCAGCAGTCGCAATGGGGATTTATAGCTAAAAGTTCCAATGTGATGTTGATAAGTTGTACCGCCCGCTGTCCGCCGTCCGCCGTCCCTACGTGACAGAACGTGTAAACAGCTACCGGGAGACCACCTGACGGTAACATAGGCGTTTATCATCATCATCATCACTATAACTTCGATGGTATGCCTACAAGATGTAGCTATAGCCACCTATAGCTAGACCACAGTTCACAACCTCTGCACCGCGCCCAAGGACATAGGCCGGGCGCGGGGGGAAGGGTAAATTTCTCCAATCATGTACTAAAACTGATATTATAAATGCGTTTCTGAATGTGTATATTTGTTCATGCTAAAACGGCTGAATCGATTTCGATCAAAATTGGCATGGAACTGGTACTCTGGATTAACACTCGGCTAGTCATTCATGAACACTAAACCAATTCATACATCAACTCGCAAACCTTAATAAATACTTTACCTAGAGATTATTCACCATCAAAATCTTAATTTCACCAAGTTTGACGTTAATTTCGCAGGATCCTTTGATCGTCATCGTTATCCATCACGTTATATTAATTATGGTGTTATTAAATTGCTCGGCCATGTTGGATCAGCGTTTATCCAGTCATTGTGACTTGCTAAGGTGTCCTCAAACTGAGACTCTACGATGCAAAAGATTTATTGTTCCAACTTCTTTGGCGTACGGACTTTGTAGATTTTGGAATAAAATAATGTGTTTTTGTATATTGAACTAAATAATTCATTCATGTTATTTATTCAATAGTGTCTTTCATTTACCTTTTTAAAACTTTCATTTACCTTTTTAAAACTTTCATTTACCCTTTTAAAACTTTCTGCAAAAAATTGTGGAGAAGTTCTTTGACCAGCCTGAAGTAAACATCATTACTGTAAATAAGCTAACATACGATCTCGCAAGCAGATAGGCGACATTTCGGCGACGTTATCAGAGGGACGTGCCGCGGCATACCCGCGACGGATTCTACGATGTTTCTTTCAATAACAAATGGAATAATTATAAACCGAATTAGGAACTTAGATGCAGGCGTGAGGTAGTGAATGCGGGTTTCTGTTTTTTTTATTATTTTGAATTCAAATAATCCTTTCATAAATTATATCATAAGATGATGACAGGGACCTGTTTCACCGCTTACAGATAGTCTATCCACAATTTTATTTGACAGATGTCGTATGAATAATCTGTAAAAAAAGTTGTGGATAGCCTATCAGAAACATTATTAGTAAGCGGTGAAACAGGCCCTTAATATTATATTATTATAGGAATTGAAAAATCATAATTCATGACGTCAGAAAAACTTCCCATTTGTGATGTTTGGCATTTCTGGATGGATTCAAATCCAATTGAAAGCTTTAGATTAATGACACATTGTAGATGTTATTGTAGGTTATTGTTTCAAGTTATGGATTCGAGGAAAGAAGTTTAGCCCAGCCTAAGGTTTAAGGAGAGAGAAAAAAATCTTCACCAATTATGAGACAACTGCAATGGGAAATAGGAATAGTGTCACGTTTCACAAAACGAATGGTTCTTTTCAAATTTCAAACATTGAAACTGATCTGGAATAGGTAGTTCTATCGACACGTTCCTAAATTCTATTGTAGATTCGAAGAATATGTAAAAAATATCGGTCATATTTCTTTCATTGGTATAAACGTTGCAGCATTGAACCTCGGTCGGTAAAGTTAATGCAACAGAGCGATATTTATGTTTGTAGCGTTAATAATCCATTTGATGCATTGGGTTGAATAAAATAGGTTGATATAATGTGTAAAAAACCAGAACATGATATTTTAATTCTAAGTACAATCGCAAAACGGAATGAAACATTGACGGGAGACTTCCAGCTATGCAGTTCATCAGGAGAGTTTTGGCGGGATGTAAAAAGGTTTTTTTTATTTCTGCGCTTTTGTGTTGTTTCGGGTTTTAATGCCTTATAGTGGTAGAATATCAACCATTAAATATTCGTTATCATGCACAAGTGTGAGCAAGTGATACAACTTCAAGGAACGTGCTATTTTATGTATCCCTCCAAAACTCCATTCGAAATTTTTGTAAAGCGTCTACCACTATACGCTTCGACCGACGTTTTACCCTGACTTTGACTAGACTTTAGCCTTGATGATATTATGTAACGTTGCTTAAAAATATTATTGGAACGAGGAAATTGATTTCCCGCCATTACTTGACACTGGCCATGGTTATATAACCGTAGTGCCATATAAAGATAAAAAGTTCATCAATCAATAATTTTTGTCTTTTAATTAGGTAATTATAAAAAAGATAAACTGTCAAAAATCTTAGAAACCGGCCCATCGACTTCTCGATATTAAAATTACTAATGAGCGAAATGAATCTAGTTAGGTCGTACGAAACGTCTCCGAATTAGAACACTGTACTCGGTAGTCGGTAGGGTACGTCACACGAGTGTTTCTCAACCTTTTTTGTGATGTGACCTGATATAAAAAAAAATCGGTACCCTTACCTTAATGCCTTGTTTACACGTATTAAGTAGATAAGTAGGTAACTAAATTTTAAGTTAAAATTGCATGTTAACACAAAATTAAGTTAAAATTTAGTTATATATTTATCTTCTTAATACGTGGAAACCAGACATTATGTCAAGTATTGTATATGAACCATATGGCAAGGAACCAAATTACTATGATCCGCAATCTGGTTCGGAAATATCTGAATCTCTGTCAAAAAAAAATCTCTTTAAAATACTTTTATTCTGCATCAATGTAATTTTGGACTTGATTATTAATATTATAATATTATTTTAGTTATACTTTTAATTTTAACTAAAAATTTTAAAAATACAACAGATAATTGTTATGTTTTTATGGGAGAATCATTAATGTTATAATTGACTAGCATATAATAGTTACATACCTACACTTAAATTTTTTATTTTGACTTTACACGCCACATTATTATTGTAAGTTTTTTATTTGATGTTATTGTAAGGACCTGACATATAAACTTTTGAGATCTTTGTTTAAGTACCTACATTCATGCAAATAAATGATTTGAATTTGAAATCTGAATCCCTGTAAATTGTATATATGTACTAAATAGACACAATTCACAGATAATTTTATACATGTTCATCTATATATATATTTTCATTTCTCAACCTCTGGCGACTTAGAGGGGTTTCGACCCCAGGGGGTGGCGACCGACATTTTTGAGGAACACTGTGTGACAGGATAGATACGGTACACTTCCAGATTGGAACACCCCATGCGTTACCGCGGTAGGACTTGTTCATTAGCTCTATGTACACGTGGATTTCGCATACGTTGAGAATGTCAACAGCGTAATAAGCACGTAGAGGAAGCCGTGACAAAATGTCATCGCCGCGCCGGCTTCGCTCACGTTAAGAAGTACATTTGTTTTCTATTTAATATCCTTGTGAGTAGAATTTATCAAAATCTTTTATTAGCGGATACCTAGTGCCTACATCGTAAGGTCTGCATTAATCACTATGCCATTCGAGGTTTATAATATATTTAGATGCTGGACCTTCATGCTTGGTAGTTAAAACGAAACTCTTGAAGGGAAATACTCGTATGAGATTTTTACGGCATTTTTACAATGTCCAAGTGAAGTATTGAGTTACTTGTCAAGTTACGTTAATCGGCATGTAAAAACAAGTATCTTTTGTCAATTTCATATAAGCAAGTCACTTGACAGTTTTGTCGTGATTAGTGCTACTCTAGTGTCGTGAAGTTGACACACGTGGTTACGGGTGACTTTAACGTGCGAGTAGTGTACTCGACACTTTAATCGAGGGTGGTGAAAGTGACGAGATATGCGCTAGAGGGGTAAGTTTAACCTCTTATAAGTTTGTCAAAACGTTAACCACATTAGCCAAAAAAATATATGTTATAGAATGATCTACATTCTTTCATTACAAGCGAGGACTTTTCCCTTGAGCTTATAGTTAATCAGAAAAAAATGTGCCGTGTACATCGATTTTTGTTACAAAACCGTATAAACTACAAAACTAGTCGGTTAAGTTGAACGATTTTTTATACAATACAATATAAGTAACATTATCCCTAAAGAGGAATTCTTGTTTCTTGTTTTTATTAATTGTATATTAATTATTTTCTGTTAGCGGGAAGAGATTTTTGAAATTCCGGTCAAAGCCGTTGCCTTCTGTATTCCCTTTAATAAAATAAAGACACTTTCGTCTATACTAACAAAAGATTTTTTTTAAACATTTAAAACATATTTTCTACTAACGTCGTATGCAAGAAAATTTGACTTAGTTGACTCAATACGAGTGAAAAAGATCTTTTGGATTGATAAAATCTAGGTGAAAGGTTTCCGTAAAAAGGTTTTCATGGAAATTTTAATAAAAGTTTACAAGCTTCAAGTTTAAGATAAACTCCGGTTAAATTAAACCGCATTGCAGTTTCAAATGCTGAGATCAAAGGACTCTAAGTAAAGAAATCACGACGGGACTATTTTTGAAATAAGTCGCTTGAAAAATAACAATCTAGGAATTTCTTGAAAGGATGTCATTTATAAATATGGCTGCCGGCGCTAGAAGTCTGACGCCGACACTTTATATTGCTTGCCGTTTGCGACAACAAACTTTTAATTTTATCGAAAAAATATGCCAAGTTGCAAAAACTATAACATCTTCACACCACGTCAGTCTATCCCCGTGCTAAGTACCCGAGGGACTTGTGTTACAGGTACCAGACAACGGAAATACATTTAATACTTTTAATACTCTACTCATGTTTAAAATCTTTATTATATGATACACATATTTAATACACATCTAAGGGTCGGCGGGATTCGAACCCGCGACCCCCGGTAAACTACCAACGCGCTTACCAACTGAGCCACAGAGGTCCTCAAATATGTAATAACTAAAATACATAAACCTTATATATAATACGTGATATACATAACTCGTTTAATTCAAAAGTTATATTTTAATAATTACTAGCATTTGCCTGTTATAACTGTTAAAGGTTTTAATTTCGATCTCTACTTTCGTGCGCGAGTCCAACTCGCACTTGGCCGGTTTTTTCTATTTTCACGTCTAATAAAAACATTGTTTCATATAATGTATGAGAGAATTCAATTCGTTAACTCGAAATGGCTCCAACCTGTCCACCCCGCCAGTGCACATTTTGACGGTTCATTGGATTTTATTTGCGACTACAATCACTCCTGCATAAATAAGATTCAACAGATGTGGATGTGTGTGTGTCTGTTGTGTGTGTGTATAACTTATAACCTTACTAGTGGACCCGGCAGACGTTGTCCCGGGGAGATAATTTGTGAATCCAAACCATTCTGATATCCCCTTAAGCACACACAAAGGATTTCATCACTATCAGTCCAGTCGTTTGGGAGGAGTTCGGTGACAAACAAACACACACACACACAAATACGTTTTTTAGTATTTGTTGTTATAGCGGCGAGAGACGTACAGACATCGAAGTCTTCTTCTTCTTCTAATAGGGTCCCGTTTTTACCTTTTTGGGTACGGAACCCTAAAAAGATTTATCCACGATGCAATATCAACGACAAATAATATAAGTCTGTGTAACCGACCGTACAGAAAGAGTACCAACTTATGTCACAGAGGGGCGAGGGATAAATCTGGAGGGGAGGTTCTGTAAACACACGTCACTTCGTTATTGAACCGAAGCGTATAATATCACTTGGCTATTCTGTCTGGTTGAAAATAAATTAATTTTAAATAAAAAATAAAATTCGACTTCCACAGCAAAAAAATTTAGATTAACTTAAAAGTAACAAATAATTCTTTTTTATCTACATAGAGCCGTAATCGCCGAATAGCCATCTATAAGGACTCAAGATGGTTCCGTACAGCACCTTCGGAACCAGGGTATTTGTCCAAAATCATACTTTTTGGTTGCATACACCTGGAATTCTTTAGAAAAAGTTAAAATAACTATAGATGTCCACATAAATTTCAAAGAGCCACATCCATTCCTGCTGGATCGCATCATCAGATCACCACTTTTGTGAAAATAGAACCAAACTGCAGCTATTCATAATATAACAACGAAAAAATTTTCGAAATCGGTCTACAAGCGGCGGAGTAATGCGTGGTCAAATATAAAAAAAGAACATATTATATTAGGTCAAATTGAGAAACCTCCTCCTTTTTAGAAGTCGGTTAAAAAGCAGGCATTTTGTATTTCGTAAGCAGAGTGTAACACCAGAGCTCTGAAAGTGAAAAAACTGCGATTTATATGGGCAAGCGTACAAGACATGAGTCTGCCTATACAAATGACAACAGTTTTTTTTTATTTCAGCGCTGCAATACACACATTAATTGTGTGTTTGTGTTTTTTTAAGTCACATTTAAGTTTAAAAACCTAAAGCAAAATATCAGAGCTAAGTTGTTTCATAGCCAGTAACTGACCTTCGTATTTTGGCTGTGTATTCTCACAGCGTGCAAACAGACAGACGTACATTGACACACCTAGTAATAGGGGAAGGAAGCAAGCTTTTACCCTAAAAACTGATAGAACATGTGTAAAGCAAGGTTTTTTGCACCACCATCGTCAGCAACTTTTCAGTATTTAAGCTGGGCTTTTCATTTGACCCTAGACCCATCTCTTCTTCAGGGGACCTAAGATGGTAATAGCAATATTGCAAAGGAATTGCTCTACAATTCGTTTTAGTATAATGGGGGAAATTGAAAGAGAGCCAGTTGACGGACACACGTCGGAATATGTCAATTCCTTGTAAGTCGTGATCTGTCGGCTGGGTTTGACATAACCCGTCCAAATTACCTAGATCCACGATCTGTATCTGTTTCAAAATCTCTGATTGTATATTTTGTTAAAAGTCGAATAGTTTTGAAAAAATAGCGACTTAAAAATCGCTTTAAATTGATTCTTAAATAACTTTTTTTTTTAGTAGTTATTTGAAAGAAAAATGACAAAATTAATTTCTCTTAGCAGTGGCCTTTTTAGTGTTGCAGACTTTTTTGAAGTAGGTTAAAAATCAATTCGCTTCGTTAGAGTTTCAAACAATAGCTCGTCGAACTATTAACGCGGTGGAAAACGTACTTTATAGTAATTGGTAATATTTTATCGTCGGAAAAGTTTTCACAATATTTGTCGTCGACTTCCCGCGCAACTTGAGAAAACTAGCTACTTACTAATCTTAGTTGGCGTTAATATACGTGGCCTGATATAGGTATACAATGGGAGAAATTGAAAAAGAGCCAGTTGTCGGATCTACGTCACATGGTCGAGGTTCTGAGTGTGAGTTTTTTTTTCACTTTCGACCCTAAACGCGTTTTGCGTTTATACGATTTTATATTGGATTTGTACAGCGCCACCTAGCGATGGTCACGGTCACATGTACAAATTCTATTTAAAATCTTTATAAACGCAAAACTCATTACGGTCGAATGTGAAAAAAAACTCGCACTTGGCACTCGAAAAAAAAAACAAACGTACCGAATCTGTGTAATGTGAGCCGTGATCTGTCGCTCGGGGCTTAACACAACCCGTCCAACATTAATCTATGTAACGTATTAAGATCCGCAATCTGGCTCTGCTTTAACTTCCTTGATTATATATTATATAGTATTGGTATTTACCCTACTGCGCTAGAAGATGGGTTGTGTTCTTTGAGAGTATGGACTCTGCAGCCTGATTTGTCTCGATAGCGCAAGTGATACTTGGTACATTAAAAAATGAAAAAAATCAAAATGGCGGACTTTGAAGTCAAAATTGTGACATTCCGAAACTTTTTTTTTCCCCATTTAGGTCGAGTAGTGTATCAAACTGAAAAAGTACTCTGAAACAATTCTTTTTATATTAACTTTATTTTTTTAATTCCGTATATTGTTAGTATCTATTTAATTTTTTTAGTTTACCTATAATGTTATTGTCATTTGAATGTTAATTTATCAAACTGAAAGGATTTAAATAGCCATTCTAGAAATATACATAACTTGTTGTTTAAATTGCAATAGTTTCTGCAGTCGGGTTTTTTGTTTTTAGACATTTAGCTTCTGGTTGTGGAAGTGGTTCGCTGAAATATTATTACTATTACCTATATCAGCCTTTATTTAACAAAACATTCGATTTGACGACCTCTGTAGCTCAGTTGGTAAGCCCGTTGGTAGTTTAAGCCGGGGGTCGCGGGTTCGAATCCCGCCGACGGAGCAAAAGTTTCTCAATGTTCCTGGGTCTTGGATGTGTATTAAATATGTGTATCATATAATAAAAATCTTATATATGTGTATAGTATAACAAGTATTAAAAATTTTTCCGTTGTCTGGTACCTGTAACAGAAGTCCCGTGGGTACCTAGCACGTTGCCAGACTGACGTGGTGTGAAGCGTCCACAGATATTATATTATTTTTATATTAAATACCTGTCATCAAGTATGTAACATCCACTGGAATCCAACAAAACGCATTTTTCCGATAATATTGAGAAAACCAAGTAAAATATGTTGTTATTTATTAACGAAACTTTTTTACATACTTTCTCCTAACTCGTTATCAAATCCCCCTCAGGCACCGAGCTTATTATAATTCTTTTATACGAACGAAAATACAAAAAGCCTTTATGAGACATTATTACATTAATTAAAAGGGAATCGTTTTTGTAATTACAGAAGCAAAAATCCTAAGAAAAGAAAACACAAGTTTTAGGTAAATTATATAATACAAGTTGATGCCCGCAACTCCTTTGCGCCATAAGTCGTTTATTTCGTGGGAACCGTACATTTTAAGAGATAAAAAGTATCCTATGTCCTTCCTCGGGACTCAAAGTATCTTCGTACCAAATATCATCAAAATACGTTCAGCGGTTCGGGTGTGAAGAGGTGCGTGAGTATGCTCCCGTGGAATGAATAATTTCCACGCGGTCAAAGCCGGGGGTAAATACTAGTATGCAATAAAAGACTGCGTATACTATACGTGTTCATTTGTTTTGATTTAAAATATTCGAGTAATCAAATCTCGTTGTTTACCCTACCTCATACATGTGCCCCGAAATCAAAATTAAGATGGAGTCTTTGAAATACAGGCTTGTTGTGAATGTTTTATTGGAGCCACGAGAAGGCTTTGTTATGCCAATAAGGTATCTGTAAACCTTCGCGCCGACGAAAAAGTTCAAGCAAATACCAACCCAATCATATAAAAAACAAGGCCCGTTTTTGGGTGCACGAATATCTTGTATTATCATCTTCTCGGCTTCGAAATTTGAGTCGAGCGGTATATTAAGGCTTATAAGGTGAACTTTCATAC